>PNEQ01047736.1:0-66176 GCA_003012365.1 Medauroidea extradentata
TCATTGTACATACCAGAACAAAATAATTTTCCGTTCAAGTGTCATTATAACCCGTAGTTACCGTCATTTCACAAGCAACGCACTGAAATGTTTGTTTACGACACACGTGCGTGCCGTGCTCGCCGGGCGAAGAGGGAGGAAAGATAAAGAAGTGAGAGGTCGGCCTGCTGCGTTGCATCTTTACTCGCGCGTCGCGCGCTTCGCTAGCATTTTATCACGCGGAACTTACCAGATATTTACTGTGGGATTATTAAAGGCTATGTAGCGATGGACGACTACGTTATAAAGTTTAATACTGTTCTGAAATATAATGTGATGAATTTAAATCCAGCAGAAACAATTTTTAATGTCTTTTAACCAAGAAATAATTAATTAAAAATTATTAAAAATTCTGTCCGAGTTATCCGAAGTCCGGGACATCGAGGTCCGAGTTATCGAGGGTTCACTGTATTACTGTTTACGGTTTGGTTCTTAGGTTTTCCTAACTTAATTGTTACAAAGTATTTTTGGTTTCCATTAACAAGGCAAAAGTGAATTATCTTATGTTTTTATTTGTTTAAGTGTTTTTATAACCAAGCTGTATTAGTTTAGATAGAGCTTACGTAATGTATGTTAATATAATTTGATAGGGCCTGTTGTCATCTGTGTAAGTATTATACAAGAAACATACCGATAGGAGATGCAGAAAGTGTGCATGCATGCAAAGGCATGGTAACTATTTAGTAATGTGAGAATAACTGTGCAAACGGATAATGTGAAATAGGCACATGACAGGACAATGTATGCATGATGTGTATGGCCATTGAACAACACAACACTGTACGAGTATGTCACACATTACGGTAGGTGACATGACAAAACAGTGTGTAGGTTCCACACTTCCGACAACACAGCAAACATACATATTTAAAGGCCTTCAAAGTCCACCTTTAAATCTTGTTCAGTGCATAAGGTGCCAAATTTTATGCAATTTTGCTCAGATGTAGATCACACCGCATAATCCTATGAATGGTGCATTTTCTATGCCATTTGCACTTTCTAACTCCAGCAACCTCCATTGTCTGTCGTCCTCGAGCAGGTGCTCGATTACTGCACATGCCACATCGGTCTGAACACTTGCAGGTCATCCTGTGTGTTGCTGGTCACTAGTTTGTACATGTCCTCACTTAAATGCTGCCACCCACCTTGTGACTGTCCTATTTGGCAGGGCGTTATTCCCAACAGCTCCACCAATTTCCTAAAAGTTTCTGTGGTGGTTCTGCCACTGAGAACAGCTATTTGATGTACGAGCGCTGCTCTACACGGATTACACCCATCTCTCATAGCGATCGTTGGACAACTGATTTTACTTAGCTCTCTGCACTTGTACAGGCCAACCCTGCACCACATGATGTTTGCAAGACCCACTAGGACTGCCTATCCATCCCCATGACACTTCACATTTTGTGCTTCAGTAACAGTTTGTCACATTCACATATAATTACCATGACTTATGCCCCAACCCTCGTATATACATAATTGTGTAGCAAAATATTGTAACAGATGGTGTTCAGGAAAGGAATGCTCTTTATTCAAAGGCTTTCAAATATAACAAATTAATGTTAGTCATAACTAACTTAATGTAAAACTGAAATAAATTGGAATAGTTTCGCAAAACATTATACAACTAGAACGTACTGTATAAATCCGATAGTCTCTGTTCATACACATTTAGATAGAAATTAATTTCATGATAGATGAGTCCTGTACAGTGGGCAAACATTTTTGTGCCACTAAATTGTTTTCTACCTTATACAGGAGTTTGATGAACAAAATTCATACTGTCGTACAGCTGCATAGAGTAATAAATGAATAATGCCTGTAACAACAGAGATAAAAATTTAGCCATAGTACATAAATTAATCCTATTGTCGTCAATGATCTGCAACAAATATACACCATAAAAGGCCTAGAATGTTGACAGTAGCTAAACCTCTATAAGTGCTAGAACAAGTGGTACACATTCACAGCCATAGAGCCCCCTTTGGCCAAGAAAATTTGCATTCACTGTTATCTCTTGGTTTAACGACTCTCGAGGGACTGAAAAAAATTGTCCTTAAATGGAAAGAGTCGTAAAACTGAATGATAAAAGTATGTTGGGACTGTAGATGGGACCAAAAAATACAGTTGTTAAAGTGAAAGAATTGTTAAACTGGAAGACCTTAAACTGAGAGATCACTGTAGGTTGCTGGAATGCCATACACTCTCTGTAGCCATCATAATTATAATATACCTGTTGTCTGGCTGTGGTAGAGTTTATTGTCAAACATACATACTGTACTTCTAATTAAACAGTTGTTCAGATTTAAACAATGAAAAATTATGTATCTAAATTGGTCATCTATAAACATGCTTATATGTTGATAATGTCCCTGTGGACATAACATTTTTTGACCTGTTCATATCTTACAACAGTGTAATCTTGTGGTAGGTTATTGGATAGTGCTTTTATAAAACTGTGTGCTAATTTTGTCAGCAAAACCTTATAAGATCAGTATACAATACCATGAAATATATCTATTGTCTGCTGTGCCTGTGTAGTGACGTCAGGCCAGAGTTTTACTATCACTTAATAATTGCCATGAAAACCGCTGCTGTTAATTGAAAGTAACTTTTTCAGTACCAGTTTATGCAATAAAACAGTGCGTATACAGTTTATTGAACGTATGTATTAAATTAATGCACTGTCAATTTTGATAATTTTGTAGAGCTGCATGTTGCCTATTCTGAATCATTAATTTCCTCAATGTTTTTAAAGTTTCACATTACACATTTGTTTTCCTAGTCTTCCATGGACAAAGTCTATTTTTTCAGTGATCTGATGACAAAAGTTGTTAATTATTGTATACAAAACTTGTCTCCCTGTACAAGTGTTTTAATGCTATTGATGTTTAGGTACATAAGTAGTTCAATATACACTTTCACAATAAAATTATTTTAATGCTCATTATTATTTTAATTTCTTTTTATTATCGTGAAGTTAATTCTTTTTTCTGGGCGTGTCTCACATCAGTTCAATTTATTTGCCCAGTTGCATGGTTTCTTTGAAGTCACAACTTTTTCAATACTGATCAACTGACCACTGATTCTAGTTTTAAATGTTATGGACTGTACCATCTACATAATGATGTACATTTTTGCATTTGATGCTGTGAGTGAATGTCAGATTACATTGATTTAAAAGACTATTTACTGTGCAAAGTTTAAGGAAGCTGAATTATTTCTAATGATTAACTATTGACATTATTGCTTTTTTAATTGTATTAATGGGCTTTGCAGCCCAGTAGAAAAAAATGGGCAAGAGTCTATAAAAGGTGTTTTGCTGAATATGCTTTGTGCTTACAGTGTTGTATAGCTTGCTGTTATGTTTAGTTGTCTTATTTTGGAAAGAAAAGTATGTTTTACATAAAGATGTATTAATTGAAAATCTGTAATGAAAAGGAAACATTATCTAAAGGTAGAACTTTAAAGTGAAATTAAGTTTCTTAAATATGGAGGTGGGAATTACAGCAACCGCCTGTCCAAGCTGGGGCAGAATCTTTTAAAAGGTACAGACATGCACAATACACCTTACGTTATAAAAGGGTAGAGATGTTGCCGGCAAGAAGACTGCACACCAGTTAATTGACTTGTGCCTAGAGACTAGGGTGAGGTGTGATGTGCATGCTTTATCGTCCTTACCGCTTCTGCACTTCTAGGCCTTGACTGCCACCTTCAGTGGAAAGTACTGTGTATATTATTACGTACTTAATAAGAAGTATTCCTGGGTTTGATGGTGTAAGTCACATTCTAAAATATACCCACATTTAAAAATATCAACATTATCTGAAAAGAAAGATTTTATATGGCCATTAAGTACTAAGACACTCCTATTAACCAAGATTTGATACATGGCAATAAAATAAAGGTTAACCTTTCATTGTTGTCACTTAGTGAATGACTGTGTTCTGACTTGCAGAAGGATAATAGAAGACTTTGATTTCGTTCTTCTGTTATTGTGATGGATTACTAGCTTTGTTTTGTTTCATTGGCTGCTTGGATTGGCTTTCAATTTATGTTTGTTCAGTGGTGAATTCTGGCTACCCAACACGGTAATTGTTGAAAAGAGTTGCTGGGAAAGCTCAAAAATGTAGTTTACAATATAAAATATCTGAATTTTTGGGTTTTGGTGGTAGGAGTACTGAAGTAGGAAAATGAACCGTTTTATGCTAATAACTGACTAATAATAATAATTTAGTAAAGTGAATTTAGCCTTGGACCCACTAATATTTATCATTGAAAGTGGGAGCATGCATGTCAATTTTTTTTTGCTTTTGTTTCATTCAAAAGAAATGAAATTTGAGTTTGGCTCCTCTTCCCCTTTTCTTTTTACTTCTCACTTGAAGATGAATACCGTATTTACTTGATTGTAAGCAGATCTTTTTTTACCGTTTTGGACCATCAAAAATCCCGACTCTGCTTACAGTCGGGTTCAACCATTTTACATACAGTTTCAACCAAATATAAATAAATACGTTTATAAAATAGGCACTACAATTTCATCAGTACCGATAAGGACGTAAACGTGAACCTAATACATAAAAACGTGCAGTTTTTACTAGACGAAGTGTGATCTCTAGCAATATCACGACCGGCCGACAGGTGACGTAACTACACTGGCTGGCCCTTGGGCTGGAACAAGCGTGCCGAATGTGCTGATCTGGCAGTGTGTCGTCACAAGGCGTCCTGCGGTACACATGTGCCGGTCCGCTACCGCTGTATTTGCTGCTTGTACCTACTTACGTAAGACGTGGTTGATAAGTTTCAAAATGAAGAGAAGGCAATGTATAGCAGAGTTTCAAAAAAGTAAGCAAATATACCGAGGAAACATTTAATATACTGGTACTAACGTAATTTTTTTATGCCACCTCATTCACGTAATAAATTCACGGTTTCATTAAAGGTCTAATTCCGTATTTACGGTAAGTATCTACCACCCACACATTATTTTAAAAAAAAAATGTTTGGGAGCGGGTACGGCTACAGCTTCCTTACGCTTTGCCGGCCAGCTGCCAGTCTCGTACTGCAGTACTGCAACAGGACGTGCAGAGTGTCGTGTCAAACTACAGCGCCAGGCCATGTCGAGCCGCGCCAAGCCAACATTCCTCACATCTCGCATGACGTGTCCCGCCCGCCTTGCGCCCACTTGTTTACCTACCATACTTAGCGTCAAACTGCGGGAAAAATCATCATCGGCTCTGAAGACCTGAGAGTTTAAAGGGCCGTAAAACTCTGCCATTATCATTCAGTGCGCGGGACCTTCAAAATTCAGCTTATAATTGGAGTCATATTTTAATTTTTTTCCAATGTTTTGAAAGTTAAGGGTCGGCTTACATTCGGTGTCGGCCTACAATCGAGTAAATACAGTATTTAGCATTTATATTCCTTTAAAATGTGAAAATAAAGTAAATTAGGCAAGTTCATTTGCATCTGGCATAAAACAGTCTCTATCATACGAGATACATTTGGACATATATCTGTTAATTAGATGAGCAAAGTAAACTGGATTGATCATTATCAGCTGTTGATGTTGCTAAGTCAAAATACAGAGCATGTACTATAGAAAAAAAAAGATTCCTTTCTTTGTGGAAAACTTAACAAATCAAACAAAGAAAACTAAACTGGATACTACACTCTGACAAACCCAAGGGATGGGTTAGTGGCTGAGCTCTTATGCTTTTTTTAGTCTGAATTTTGGTCCATCAGTTCTGGACCTCTCCTTGGTGTGTAGGTCTACACATAAATTTTGGGGAAAGGAAACCACCTGCAACCCCTGTACAAACATGTGACCTCTCTGGCCCTCAGGAAGCCAATCACGTGCATTGGAAGTTTGTAAAGCAAAACCAAACATTTTCACCTTGCTTTCTTACCTCTGGTCATGTGGTTGATAGAACTGTATACACAGTGCACCTCATACATAGCATCCATATGCCAGCCTAGTGTGAGACTACTATAAAGACAGTCTACGCTTGTCCTGTCTAATGTTGGGGACTAGGCAGGCTTTTATGATTCTTAGGCTCATTATATTTTCGGAGCCATTTTTTCCCTTGATTTTACTTGTACATGCTTTCTGCACTGCTGTTAATGGTTTTCCTTTTGTGATGATGCTTGGGGGCATGTCATTCTAAGACTTCTGTGTAGATCATTCTACCTTATGTTCTATAGAACCATCGGTGAGCCCCAATAGGGTGTTGGTAATGGCTTCTCTGGGTCATTTAGAAGTTTGCTCTTACATCTTCTGGATTTAGAATATTTTCATTTGGTTGTGCACTTTCTGTTTGTGCAGACTCATTGCTTATAATTCCTCCAGTAGTTCCTGAGTCTAGTCCTCCTTGGTAGCATCTGTTTTGTTCCTTCTCCACACATGGGTTTGGTTCCAGGCTTTATTTCTTGGAAACATTATTAATGCTTCTGATAGGAAGGGAATCAACATAACTTCCCAGTAATGATGGCTGCCTGGTAAATCTACTGCATTTTCTTAATTGTGTAATAAGAGGTGCAAAATAAGCGCACATGTCTTCCATAGCTTTGCTAAGTGGATGTGTTTTGTACGCTTCACTTTATTGGGTTCCTGAGAGTTTCATTCCTTCCCCTTTTTCAACTGCACCTGTACATCTTGGGCAATCTGCTGTTATTCTGCTGGTTTTTTTTATACTTTCTTGAGTTCCTCCCGTTCTAATTACAATGACAGTGAATTTGTTGTTTGAGCAGTTTTGAACTGGTATTAGTTGATCTGTTTTCCTAATCTTTTAATGTAGTGTAATCTCTTGAGAGATGTCTTCTCCTTATCCTTATGCTACTGTCTGTGTGGTTGGTTTTATAGGCAATATCCTTGGGTGGTATAAGACTACTTATCATTTATCACAGGCCTCAGTCACACTTTTCTAATGAAGTGTGGTGTGTGAGGCAGGTATACATTTAACAGGCAAATTTCAACTTAAAAAAACATAACTATAATTTTTCCTTCACTTTATTAGCAAGGGCAGTGAGCATCCCCAAATGTCATGCATTAGAATTATTTTGTTTACTATTCAGTGTTGCTTGTTGTCACATATCAGGCCACTCATATTTTTTATTGTTATGCTAGTTGTTATAGAAAACAGGTCACACGATTGTCGGGACATTACTTTTTTTGGTTTATTTAGTAATGTAGCATCAAGTCGTCTAACAAATCGCTTAAAGCTTCCGGTTTATAAATAAATGTCATTAACCTCTGTTTTCCTATTGGAGGTTAATGATGTTAACAACCAAATTTTTGAAGGCTTAGTAACTTAAGCATGCAAAATACATGCCATTGATTTAATGCTTGAATTTCAAATACATCTTTATATTTTAACAAAAACATGTTAAAATTTAATTTTTTATGTTTCTAAGAAAAATGATATAGTCTGTTGATTGCCAAACTAGCACTTTACATGACCTTGCTAAAATTTTGTTGTGTTCAACTCCTATCTTTCTGCTTTTTTTTTTATCCATTCTCGTTGTATTGTTCTATGAAATTGATTGCCAACCTTAGCCATGGCATCTGAGTTATTAGGACTCTGGGCAAGGTTTTATGTGATAATATGTCTTGCATGGCAAATAGTAGTGCATGTGGTAAGAGATTTGCCTCTCCGTGACAGTCACTGTTCTACCTAAAACATGAATTATTGAAGTAATAGAGCCCATAATGTAGTAAATTAGGTTTATGCTTACTTCAGTTAACTAAACCACATCAATGCATGTTTATCTGTGCACATTGTGAATGGGCATTGCCTAGGTACCTCTAAAAAATGTGAGGTGCTTTTTCCCATTTACATTACATATTATTTTGTTTGTATTTAAAGATGCACTTATATTTTCAGTTACATGTGGGGTTCCATAATTTTGGTTCTAGAGTAATACTGCTTCCATTAATCTAATTCTGCTTTCATTCAGTTCAATGACAAATGACTAGTGCTAGCAAAACACTATGTCCTCATACTCTTTTTATTCAATGACAATTTTCTGTTTTGAGTTTTCACAAATATTTCTTCACGTATAGTTACAATTTTCTCTAATCCTTATGGACCTTTTTTTATGGATTTGAGTAATATGCGTATCACATTGAATTCCTCACTGAGGAATGCCTAACCTACTTGGTTCATATCCTTTAATATCCTGTTTGCCAACACATGGGATATTGTAATGTCAGCTCAGTCAGTGTAATAATTTCATCTTATCTATACTCAATATGTTAGTATGTCAGACCCATATAGTTTTAAACTTATTCTACACATTAAAGGGAGAGTTTTTTTTGTATGTAGCACAAACATGTTTTAGGTATATTGTAGCTGTTCACTGCTCTTGACCATTATTTTCTCAGCTCACTTTCATGGGTGCTACTGACATTATTTGCCATTACATTGTCTGTCATGATTGTCCTCTGGGAGCTAGTGGATGTTTAGGTAAAGATTCCAGAAGTCTTACCGTACTAATTTTATCAGGGTGTTTAAGTCGAAGAGTTGAACAAAGTTAACAGTCTGGTGGCTCATGTGTTGTGCGCTTAAACCATTTGGAAGCAAGTCACACTCCTGGTGTAGTGTTGTTTCAAACATGGTATTGATCATGTTATAGCCTGGGTATAATAATGAATCTTTTGTTATAGAGTCTGTGCTAAGCTCCATTGGTGGTGATGGAGCATACATTTTTGAAAAGGGGCTAATAATACATGAACACTGGTGTAACTTTCTCCTAAGTTTCCAAAGTTGGCTAATTTCATCTTATAATTTGCCATTCTTTACATACCACTGAGGATTGGAGCCTCTGTAAAGAGAGTGCAATTTTGCTAGCATACTGAAACTACCTACAATACAAATCCCCATGATACTCCACAGACTGGAAGCATCATCTCAGTGTGGTGCACCCATGCTATATTAAAATTGTGCCACCAGGCCAAGTCAGGTGTTTCCATATGCAACATTTGTTATTATATAACCAAGGAATAACAAGGAGTGAACTAAAAGGTATTTGTTCGTCATGAATCACCATCTGGGGCGCATAGATTTTTGCAGTGAGTATACGATGGGAAAGGGGTATTTCGCTGCTGGGTTTTTCTGGCTACAGATTCATTCTATGGCGAACCCATGTGCATTTGGCATACTTTATACACGACTATAAAGGTGATTCTGGCTACCAAGCTCGGTACATACACCTTGTACTCAGTCTTGAAAGTTGTGTCGGTCAGATCTCCGATTGTGATCACAGGGCAAAAAATTTTACGGTTTTATGCAACATGTGCTTAAAACTCGCAAACAAATTTCTGGAGGCGATGTTTAATTAAAAAGTTAGTATTAGAAGATAATTATATTCACCTCATTGAATCTAAATGCAATATTAACTGTGTATTAAATCCTTAAATTTCAGATTTTAACTTACCGTACTCTATTTTTCAGTTTTCCAAAAATTTTTGAAAATCAGTCGCATTAAACAATGCATCAAACATTGTTTTCTTTTATTGTGATTTTCAATCTATTGCCAAAATTGGTTAATATCGTCTACAGTAATGAAAATAACATGGGTAGCCACCATTATTTTTTATACAGATTTTTTACCATTGGGATGTTAAAACATTTATGCTAAGTTATTGAGCAGTATCTCTTTAGTAATAAAAATGATTCACTTGTTGCAGTAGGGTAGGACCTACCATATTTATTCAAAACTCATAAATTTTTGGTGCAGAATTACATTTCGTAGCATGTAGACAACAATACCTCTTGTTTGAAATACTATGATGTTGGTTTCAAAATGTCAGACATGTATATAAAATACGAATTATTCCATTTTAAATAAAGTCTCTCTGCTAGATGTAGTTTTTTATATTAAATAAAGTTGTTCGTAAAAATTACTGTGTCCTGATTACTCATGTTTGAAAAAATTTCATTTATTGTATTGATTAAGAAAATCAAAAGTTGGTAAGTCTATAGTGAGCATGCAGGATATTCTCACTTGGGGGAAGAAGTCTTGTTTTTTGACATCTTATGTTGTTAACTCGCCAATACAGCATGTATTCACTGTGGCAAAGGGAGTAAATGGGGAATTTCAATAAAATCTGCCTCCCCTCCATAGACTTACATAGCTGGGTTTTGCACTTAAGTATAGTTGTCACATCAGTTGCAATTGCCCGCCCTTTACTTCATGCTGATAATAATGGTGTGGTTTTTCTCGCTACTTAAATGTATTACACATGGGGAAAAAATATTCTTTGCTGTGTTTTACGTGTACAGTATGTTTTCAACATGAGGTATATCATTTGTTAGTGCAGTTTTTGTGAGGTAAATGGCCATACATCAATAGAGTAACAATTGTTGTGTTGTTAAAATGCTGTATTACAGAAAGTTTCAGGTACTGTGTAAACTATTGCATGATTTTATTTTATTATTATGGAACAGTTACAGTATAGCACATTGGTACCTAGTAAGTGAAAATTTAAAATCTCTCCTCTGCTGAAAAAATTATAAGTGTAAGCAATGAGCACTACGTGACATTTAGCAATAGTGAATAGCATTTGCACTGGCCTGGCGTGTAATGGTAAATTAATTTGTCTTAAATGTATACATTTATCTTAAAGTTGGACCATTTAAGACTATAGTGATAAAATATAATTTACACATTGCCTCCCAGTGGGACAGAAAGAAGTGTAAACACTGGGTGCCATTTTTTTAGCAATTGAGAACTGCATTTTCACTGGCCTCCTACTGGAAAACAGATGTATTAATTTGAAATATATTAATTTATTTCCCCGCCTAATCACTAGTTAGCGCCAGAATCATGTCCAGTGGCATTTGAGAAGCAGTGATATCCTGTAACCTTGATTGTGTTTACATTACGATCAGTACTTTTATGTATTCATCCTGCCAACATTTCTGGTCTTATCTTGTTGTGTTCAAATCTTGAAATATTGCTTAAAATTAGATTTTTTCTGTGTTACTCGATAGCTCCTAAAATTCCATGCATACATTTAGTCCCAGAATCAACAGACATTCAAACTAAAACTAATGAACCTATTGTCTTCAGACTGCAGACTTGTAAAAATTTTGTCTTTTCTTAAAATATCTCCGGCTATGTCCCCAACATATCCCTTGAAACAAAAAGTATTGTCACGTTATGAAATTCAACTGAAAGTTTCTTAAATAATTTGTTGTCTACAGCCTAAATAACTTTTTAGAAGAGACTAGGTATTTACATTTCTGTATTGGATTTACTTCAGCATGTTTGTTATAGTGTAAAGAATCATCACAATTTTTTAAAATTGATTATTTTGATTAGTTTGTGTGTTAAGACAAGTTGAATTTTAAACATGTGTTGAAATGATGGTGATGGATAGAAAATTTGTTTATTATTTAGCATTTAATTTTTTCTTGAACACAGTATGGTAAATAGTAAGCACAGTACTTTGGTGACATTTCTGGAAACTAAAGACATTGTTTTCAAGTTTCAGTTACTTAGTTTCTATTGCAGTTGCTGTATATAGTTATGTGAAAACTTAATTTTTTAATGTAAAAAAAATTAAATGTGGTTTGAAAAATGTAAATTATCTATCTGATAGATTTAAATCTGAATGTAGTTAGGTAAATTTATTCATATTCTGATATTCTGCTATTTGAAAATACTACAATCGTAGTAAAAGTTACATTGCTGTTTAGTGAATATTTTGTGCTTCACTTCTATAGATGTTCTAGTGCACTGTGCACAGAATATAATTTTCTGTTCAATCTTAAATTGAACTTAAGAAATTTTTATAACTGAATGTATTTTACTACAATTTTAAAAAATATGGGATTTACTAATGCAGTAAGTCCTCGGTTTACGTCGGGGTTACGTTTCTGAAAACCGCGACGTAAATAGAAACGACGTAAAATGAGTCCAGCCTGCCGCCCACGTCCTATAGTAGGCTGAAAGCGCGCACACAAATGTGCCGGCATGCGATATTATCAAGTTTGTTTTCTTCTAGAAATTAGGGTGGCCATAAGCAAAAATGGCCTAGGCCATGAACGCAATTCATAATCAAATCTATTCCATTTAAAAGACCAAAGCAAGCAAATGTACAAAGTAAGACATAATGCAGAACAATCTCAAAATTTAGAGATGGCACAAACACTATGACACTGAAACAAAAAAATCTGTACTGTCTGGGACGGCGGCTACAGAAGAACTTTATATTATCACCAATATCGGTGAACTGACAGCGTGGGAAACAGTTCCAACAACCTACCACTTTTTCGGTATTTTAATGTTAACCAGCAGCTGTAGTAGTACAGTTATCAACTGGAATATTAAACAAATTAGACGCATGTTGTTAAAATTTACGTAAGAGTTTGAAAACATGTTTTTATTTCTCCTTTCATCAGTTAGATTTTGCGGTAAAATTAAAATATTTAAATTGTGTGTAACATAAAGGCTATGAATGATGCCCACATTCTGAATTTAATATGCACAGGTACAAAGTTATTTAGCTCTTCGCAATTTTTATGTTATATAGGTCATTCACGGTAGAAAACAGCTGATTTTCTGGAGACGTGGTAAGAATACAATACAAACAAAAAAAGAAAAACATTGAAAACACTTAGTTTAACCCATGAATCAATAAACAGTTAAGAACACAAAACATATTTTGTGCATTCCTACCTGACATCCTGTTAACACAGTTTTGTTGATTTTGAGACAAACTTGCAAAGTAGGGCTTCGTCCAGGAATGTACACAAATATTAAGAAACATGCACAGTATATTTTTCACTGTTCCAAATCACTGAAAACCTTAAAATTTATGTATGGAAAATGTCTCTTAACACTTGACACAATTCACTGTAAAATATTTTTATCAAAATATTGTGCATGATAAAGCAACACTTAAAATTTACGTCACAAACCAGAGAGTTAAAGCATTTAACACAAATTTTATAATACAAAAGCTTTAAATACACAACACGTTGAGAAAGGAGTATTAAAAAGAGTAACGGGAAAAGTCTGTCTGTTAATATATTCCGAGTCACTTTGAACGTTTTCCGATTCCTTTCCCATTCACACGGAAGCTGTCGTGGCCTTTGATGCTCCGAAGAAAGAATAAAGTGTTGCCTGCTTTGTTGTCTGCTTCTTTCTTTCTTATAGAAGTTCCTCGTAACACCGTACACCCTCCATTACATTTACACGAACTTTAGAGCTGCGTTCTTCATTTGCATCTTTTTTTGTGAAAATTTGCAAAGCCATTTTAACGTAGTCTAATGCGGATGTCAGATCTTTCACTGTAATGTCTGTTTTCACTTCCGGTGCATCATCTGCACTGTCATTGTTGTCTGTTACAGGATTCAAAACCAGCTGTTTTAGTTCTTTGTTTGTGAGCTCTTCTATGCTTACATGTAAGACCTCGTCAATGTCTTCAGTTTCAAGATCATCGAATCCAGCTCTTTTAGTGATGTCAACAATGTCCGTGCATATGTCTACAGCGGGAACAGCATCTTCAAATCCCTTAAAATGACGTACACAGGCAGGCCACAGTTTACCCCACGTCGAGTTCAAGCACTTTTCAGTGACTTCAGTCCAAGCTTCTCCAATGTTCTTGATAGCATTCAAGATGTTGGTGCCACGTCAATACTCCTTGATTATTGGCTTATCCTCACCATCTGGACCTTCAAGCAGCTGTTGAAATATACGCAGTAAATAATAGGCCTTAAACAAAGTAATGACGCCTTGGTCCAGTGGTTGCAAGATAACGGTGGTATTTGGAAAGAGAAAAACCACTTTCACATTTTCATTCATTTCTTTCACCTTGGGTGGGTGACTAGGGGAGTTGTCGATGAGAAGGAGAATTTTTAAATCAAGGTTCTCTTCGTAACAGTACTCTTCCATGCAGGGATGGCATACAAGTTAAGCCATTCCCTTAACAGTATGCCAGTTATCCAGGCTTTATTGTTTGCTCTTAAAACAATTGGCGGGTGCTCCTTCAAGTAACCTTTGAAGGCATGCGAGTTGGCTGATTTGGTTATCAGTAGTGGTTTAATTTTGCAATCGCCAGCTGCGTTTGCCACCAGTAAGACTGTCACACGATCCTTTGCAGCTTTGAAACCAGGTGCAGTTCTTTCTTCTTTGGGGATGTAGGTTCTCGCGGCATTTTTTTCCAGTAAAGTTCAGTTTCATGTGTATTGAAAACTTGCTTGGGCGTGTAGCCACCTTCTTCAATAATCTTCTGAAGTTTCGGAATAAATTCCTTTGCTGCACTTGTGTCGGAACATGCTGCCTCGCCTTTCATTTTTGTGTTGTGGAAACTATACCTGCCCTTAAATCGCTGAAACCATCCTCGGCTGGCAGTAAACACTTCATTTCTTACAGTCGACATGCCTTTAACATTTCTTACTACTGCGCTGTACAAAGATAAGGCTTTGTTTTGAATCAGTGCTAAATTTACAGGATAATTATGCTGGTTCTGTTTTTTCGATCCACACTTCAAACATCTTCTCCATTTTTTTCCATTGCATTATGACGTGAATAACTAGTCTTTGTAGCACTGACAGATGACGTGTTAAGCAAGCTACTCTTCATTTTGTCAAAGTTTGCTCAAATTGTACGAAATCAGGTGGGCGGTAGTGTTAACATTTTAATGATGTTAACTGCCCTCTCGCCTGAATCAAAATGTCGCAAAACTTCAGTTTCCGTTGCTAATGAGACGGTTGTTCTGTTCGTAATTTTTTAAATATAGAACTTCGAAGATAAACTCGACTGTTTCGAAGCCATTTCGTCAAGTAAAAATAATTAATTGCAGTGAGCTGATACTGTAGTGAAACACGTATAATGCACTGTAATGTAAACTGAAACAGTGGCACGTTTATAACTGACCAACACAAAGTTATCACAGCGACTGAAGCAGGGCCAAGGGCTATTTGGAGAGGGGAACGGGAACCTGCTGCGAAGGAGATAAGGAAGCTATGTGAGTGGGAGAGTAATATTGCATCACCGTGTGGAAGGCAGGAAGCATCTGTTGTAGCGTACGATAAAGTTAGGGTGACGCGCGTGTAGTTTACAGTACGTAGCAAAAAAAATGCATACTGCCGTACATATAACAATTTATGTACAGTGTTTTAGGAAAAATAAAAAGCATGGGAATCTTAAACGATGTTGTTCTGAATCGGCGACTACTTAAATTGAAACATAGGTACTCAAACAATAGAGACGTTTATCCAAAACTACGTAAATCGGTACAACTTAAATCAAGGACTTAATGTACTTAATTAAAACTAAACAATTACTATGAAATAAACCTACGTCTAGAATCATGTGACTTTAATGATTTCAGATACTGCAAAACTTTTGCATCATAATAGGTATAAAACTTGGTGAGTATTGCTTTCATTTGGTGAAGATTTCACATTTCTGTCTTGTTTAGTTGATTTCCTGTGATTGGTGAAAAGTGCAAAAGTGTTCCATGACTTTACGGACATACTATATATTACTAGCCATTTCATCAGATAAATTGCGTATTGCAACAGCCTAGCAAATGAATACATGACTCCATAATATTATTGTACAGGTTACTTAAACTGGAAAGTAATGCGTAAATAATGTACTTCAGAAAATGAATGTCTTAAATGTTATCAATTATGCGCTCACAATTATTTTATTTTATTTTTTGTTTATTTATTTTTATTTTTTTTTTATTTTTAGCAGTGATGATTTTATGCAAATCAATTATTACAGTATATATTTGATTTAATATGTAAAATTGTTATATTAGCGGGAGAAGCATTGACATTAACATGTACAAACTCTGTATTTAAGAAAATAATGTCACTGTATGTAGTAGAACATTGTAAATCTTGGATGGTTAGGACAAAGACAATCACTGATTTACCATTAAATGTACACAAGTGCTTGCTAAACGTGTGCATGTGGCATGCAGCTGTGTATGAAAACCAAGGTCATGTGATGTTAAGCTACCTAATTCCGCTAGGCTTTGGCACATGATTATAACTGATGTAACACGTGAATAAAAACAAATGTGTTTACAAATGTTAATGATTAGTACATTAAGAAAGTCTTACAAGAGAGATACATGTATACATGTTTAAAGATATCATGTTTGTGTACCAAGATATTAGAATATGTGACATTAACTGCTGTTCCGCCACTGAGGCGTGACAACACTAACAGCACTGGCTGGCCACTTTTTCTTTGTCAATCTGACACAGGCAGGCAGGCATGATGGCTGGCCCTTTCTAGTCTCCTTGCATTCTCACACATTATCAATCTCTAACATGAAACACATCCCTCTCCCCCCCCCCCACCTTTTATCAAAAACTCTACTCCAAGGCGTGGAAAGTTCCTTTTTAAAAGTTTAAAAGTAACTAGTTCCAGTACAAGTTCATCGAAAGGAACTTGCAAGTTCCTAAGAAGTTCCTTTCATATTTTGCAAATGCTTTTATTTTGTCACGCATAATTTACGACCAAAGTGAGACTAGTTCTCGACATAAAATAAATATTATTCTGTATTTTATTTACCTGCCAAAACACTATATAATTTTTTACATGAATATTAATTGTTAAATTCATATTAATTTTACCAGCATAGTAAAACCCTTTTTATACATTCATTAATTGGCATTTCATACTAATATCACTACAGAAAATTGCACAAGTTGAAAGATACGTATGGTATCGATCAGTTAAAACTAGTAAGGAAACACTGAAATGGAGGATACTTTAATGAGTATAGTCAACCTAATGCTCTTGTCACATCAGACGTTAAACACCCGTTGACATTCCCCAAACAAAATTTTTGAAAATAAATTCCTCCTGAAATAAAATTCTATTACTTATTTTTCTATCTCCATAACTTTGAGTATTTTATATTACAACAAAAAGTTGCAAGCTACTAAGTCATGTCGCTAATGTGAAACACGAATTGAAAAATGAGTTGGGACAGTCTGAGAAAAGAATAACTTAGCACCAGTTGAGTTAACACAGTGTTAGCTTATTATCTTGTTAAGTGCCCAGTTGTGTTGTGTCATCTGTTTTTATTCCTTTGTTAGCTACTAAGTTGTTGAGAGTTTTGGTGGTGCTTTTGTGTGTGTGTTGACAAGTGTGTTACGTTTATTTTTTTCGTATTACAGTAAACTCTTACAAATCCGGGGGTCTCGGGGATTTCTGACATTCGGATTTCTGAAAACCACGGATTTTTGAAATACTGTATTTTTACATAACAAAAATTTGCAAAATTTAAAAAAAAAAGTTTCGTATACTGTCCCCGATTTCTGCCGTACTGATTAACGTTGTGGTTTTCAGGAACGTATCCCCGACATAAATTGAGGACTTACAGGTATAAACCAACACTGTTTGAAATAAAATAATATATAAAAAACAGCACCTCAAACACGTTTGGCAACACAGGCCGGCCGGCTCTGGGCACAGCGCACGGGCAGCTGGCTGCGAGCCGCCAAGTCGTAAACAACTTGTCATTGTCACAGAGAAGCAGAAACAGTGATTACCATTTCCTTCTCCGCCCATGTTCCAGCGAAGTAAACTACAGTGCACATAGTAATACCTTAAATTTTACTTACCTGCAATCATTGATTATTCCAAACAAGTCATGAAAAAATAAACATTTAACGCTTTATGCACAGATTAATAATACTTATACACTTATACATCAAATAACTTGCACACACATTAAACTAAGGAAACGCACAAAAAGCAGACTTTAATTATTTCTAGAGTTGCAATTAACAGCACACAAGGTTGAAGCAGTCTGCTCACTCTATTGCTGTGTCGGTAGTCCCACCATGTGAGTGCGAATGTCTGACTGTTTGATGGCCGGTCTTCTTTTGTGAAGGAAAGTAGAATGCAGGTTATGGCATTGCATTACCTCAGACACAGGGTAACAGTCTTTTTTGCTTTCTGAAAATGTTACTAGCGTGTTCCAAGCAGCAGCGGCCGCACTCCACGTAACATCTGCTTCGTCACTATCGTTATCTTCTTTTCCACTCCTTTTTTTTACCATTTTAACGAAAACCACTTGTGCAGTGCACTGTTCAAATCGTGTAGTTTGGCCTTGTGGAGTGTTTTCCGATCATGATATCCTTTCTCTGACTCGCTGTTTGACATAGACATTTTAAGTTTGGCGCTGCTCTTTTTTTGCCATACACAGTTTCTCGCCGATGCCATACTCTTCCTTGATTGCTGAAACCTTTACACCACACTCCAATTTCTTGCAAATCTCGAACTTTTGTTTAAGTGTTAACGTTATGTGCTTCTTTTTTCTTACCAGCGCCATTCTCACAATAGACAACACTAACAATTACCGGGAGCAGTGTCAGAGCACGTCTTATCGATTTGTTTGTTCCGGGAAGACACGTTGACCTTGGACTTGCTGCATCTGCTGCTACTAGTACCGTTAGATGCTTGCTACTGTAGCAGCGCGGCACAGCGCAGCACAAACTCGAAGAAGCTAGGTGCAGTGCAGCACGGCACAGCACATTGCAATAATCAAAACGGACATTGCTTTGAGAATTCCACTGATTTTTGAGTACCACGGATTCTCGAATTACAGACTGATGAGAGTTTACTGTATTTAACGAAATACGTACGAAAAATTAAAACATTTACAAGTCAGAAGTGAAATATTGGCATCTTATAACATATTTAGTCTGTATTAGGCTATACTGGGCATCTCACGTAAGTTACAAGACAAGTACCATGTACACTAAACTTAAAATTAACATTACAGTCAAAATATGTGGCAAAATTATAAAAATTATCACTTTGAATTCATTAGGAGATATTCTTTTGGGATTCTCTCTTTTTTCAGAAGATTGGAGGCCTTAACTTTTAGTTCATAGTCTTTCGTAAGACTGTTTCAAAACTATTCACATGTTTGCTGTCTACACAAATCAAACCTACCTCATTGAATACTTGCAAAGCCAGTGAAATTTTCTTGCAGAAGCTTTGTACGAATGACATGAAACATGTTAGCACTGAATTGCTTAGAAATGATGTAGATATCACGATATACACTCATAAATACCAAGTCACACGAGTTACGAAACTTGCGTGGAATTAAAAATCATCTAAGTTACTAATTTGAAACAGGTACAAATATTAAACTTTAGGCCATATGTTTTCCGTTTGGAATATAAATATGTAGAAACAGTTCTGTGAAACAAAGCTACTTGCATTGCAAAATACTTCTTCCAGTGAACAAAGCACATAATTTTTCACGAACATTGTCAATAAACTAAAACAAACGAAGACTCCACCACACTGAATAATAACCCGTAGTTAATTAACTTTTGTTTTCCTCACACTTCAGAACACAACCAAAACATCTTTGTAACAATAATTTTGTGGCCCTTTTTCCTTTTGTAGCTTATAAAAATCAAACGTCACGCTTCCTATTTTCTTGTACATGCTCGAGAAGGCAACACAATTTGAGGTTATGAAAACGTATCAAAACATACTTAAGGCGCGAGATATTTATATTGCAATAGTCAAAAGTGGCTACAGTCACTATAGCAATCAATACAATTTTAATTTTACATTATGCTAAACAAATTTGGAAGAAACAGTGGACATACAAATCACACATTTATAATAATCAGTTTCGATCATGAATTTGCTTGGTTAGATACACATTTTTCGAAGAACAGAATCGCCTTGACTGTTTGTTTTATTTCTCTTCCACCAAATCCATGCACTTGCACTCAGTTATATTTTAATGTAATAATACCTTACATTAATGTGGCTTAGTGCAAAGTATAAAATTTGTATTGGCTTAAACGAGTCATAGAATTTTGGCAACTGCTGTAGCCATCTTGTAAATCTCTTCGCACTTGCTATTAGGTCTAATTCACAATGTGCAGTCGGCGGTCTGCTGTCGGCTGTCGGAGATTAATATTTATGTTAAGATAAATGTATTCACAATGCGCAGTCCGCAGCTCAGCAGTCTGAGTTGGCGAACTTTATCTTGTTATGCCACACTTAGGGCACTAGTGACATCAAGTAAAGTAGGTTATACCCCAAACAGGTTAAGACCAATGAACTAAAGATACAACATAATAAGATTAACCCAGTAGCAAATTATTATTTCAAACATCCTTTAAATGCAAAAATAAATAATTACATATAGCCTGGTACTACAGTGGAATCCCGTTACAAGAGTTTGTAACAGCACAAAAAATTATCGTAATTACGAGTTGTCGTAAGAAGCGAAAGTTTATATAAACAAACAGTTTTCTAGGTTATTGACGTATGTGGGATAGGAATAACAACAGTACAGTTTACCTTGTCTAGTATCTCTGCTATTTTAAAACAAGACTGCCAAAAACGATAGGTATGTGTTTATTGGGCATAACATCCAATAATTTTATTTATTTCATGATCGGCATTAGCTTTTTGGTACCATTTTCACTCGTTGCAGCACGGCAAACCGTAACGTAAACAAAACAAATATGTACATCTAGCAAGGCGGCAACTAAAACGAACAGCACTGCCAGCTCACTTGTGATTGGCTGAAACGAACAACGCTGCACCGATAAGATCTTATGATTGGACTAACAAAAGACGCATAGCTGTAAAAAGTATTCAAAGCGACAATAACGATTTTTAGTAAGAGTACAGTTTATTTACTCATTCCAACATAAATTTCACTAAATTGAAAACCTATAGTTAAGAAATCATAACACTCTAACGTATAAAAACACGACACAAGAAGTTTATGAACTTACTTGGTTTACACTACTTCAACTCCAGGTGTTCAAAAAGCGATCTAAATGAAGTTCGCTTTTGATGCGTTGCAATGATCAGACAAATCTAACATGTTCTACAAACAGCTCTAGCAGGTTAAGTTACATAAACATAACTTTTTAACTTCGTGCAGCATAACATACACGATAAAAAAATGGTAGTGAGTTTGAAACTGATTCTGCAATGTTTTCATAATAAAACCAAGATGCTCGCAAGTGATGCTATGTACTTGGTCAACGGGCCACATTCACATTCGCTTTCATGCTGTACCAAGATGGCGTCCATAACAATCGAGGTCGAGCAAGTCACTGCAGATGTAACTGTTTTTCCACCGTTGCCATATCTCACATTGTTCACTTAGCCACGCTAAGCCGATGAACGATGATTATCATGTGCCCTTTTATTTATTATGTTAACTTATAATTTAAAAAAAAAATCATTATTGCAGTATGTTGATTGTTGCTTGTGAATCTCTAGTATCTACGGAAGTGCTCATGAGGATAAAACTCGTAAATATCGAACATTCATACAATAAACTGCATGCACAAACTGACGGTGCATTTCAAAACACTCGTAATTATGAACGTCTCGTAATATCCCGTACTCGTAGCAGCCGGACTTTCACTGTATGCATAAATCAAACGACGCTAAAATTACATTCAAACATTTCTTCAATTGTTTAAGCATGAACATGGCCCATTTATTTACCAGCTCAGAGGGAGCAAACGAGAACACTACGCTCTCTCGGCACACCGTCAGCACGAAACCAATAAAGGCATCAGCCTATACTCAACATAGCTAATTCCCACTTCTCTTGGTACCCCAACTAGGGGGAAACTCACATAAGCCTTCAAAAACGTAACCTACGACACTTACCAATACTCGCGTTCAACGATGTGCCGAGAGAACGAAGAGTCAGTATACAACCATCAAGTAGGATTAGCGAAAGCGAAGTGCCGACGGAGGAACGAGAGACCAGACTCGCACATGACCAGGGGAGGGGAGGGAAGGAAGGGGCACAAGAAGAAGACTGGCAATGGGAGGGTAGGACTACCCGAACTGCTCTGAACACTTCCGAAGAAGCACGAGGAGACCCTCGAGTCCAAGCGATGTCACTAGGTCTTGCATCACGTCCATTCATATGCGGGCTGCCCCATTTAACTGACGGGTCGCCCTGAGTCCATCGGGACACACACGGGAAAACCCCGGTGCAACCTATGACTGCTGGACTGCCAAAAAATTATGTAAAACACAAGATGTCCAGAAACTGTCACATGAAAAGTACGCCTGTGAATCCTGTGCTAAATTGAAAATTAAAATGTTCATGGCCAAATGTTGTGCAAGGACATTTTTCGTGCACAGTGTGGCAACACATCACAGACAAAGTCCCTTCTTGTGTTTTATATGCAAGTATTATTTTATGTATGTTACATCCAGTAAGTGTAGAATAATGTTTAGATTGAATGCAATTTGAACCCTTGCCCATAATATGACAGTTATAACAGTAGAAGTAAGATACATATGATGTCTGTGGGGTGCAAAAAGGAGACTTACTTCGTGTTGTGTTGCCATGTTGTGCATGTAAAATGTTGTACAACATTTTGCCTGTAACATTTTTGTCTTAAATTTAACCCAAGATTTGCGTGGTATGCTTACTATACAGCAGTTTGTGTACGCCATGCGTTTGTGTGTACATATATGTGTGCGTGTTTTTGCTATGTATAGGGTGGAAAGTAAATCGCGGAAAAACTTGCAGGTACAAGTAGCCAGACCTAAATCAAGAATAAGTTTAGCTACACCACCTCCATTGTCAATAGTATGGGCGTACAACCAATGTGAAAGTTGAGTTGATGAACAGTTAAAGTGACAATATATCAACCACCACTTCGAATGGAACCTTGATCTTCCAGATTCAGTTCAGTTGCATGACAAGTATTCAGGGAATAAAGTGTGACCAACAGCTCATCCCATATGTTGGAATCATAGTTGCTTCTGTTATTAAGCATGTATTTCTGTGCCGGTACACATGTAGCAACCCATCGTAGTGAATAAAGATCAGGAATGACATAAGGAACAGTAAAGGTGAATTTGTCCGAACACGCTCGGTCTAACTGTTTCTGAGATCAGGCACTCACAGTCGGAGCATTATGGCAATGCTGACAGGTAGGCAACCCATGTAGCACGTAAATAGTGAAATGCTTCCATGGAACATTAGTGATGTACTGTACAACCATATTACCGAGAGGTATGCAGCACACGTGTCAAAAAGGAAGGTGGATAATGTGTTGGTATGCAGGGACGCAGGCAGGACGTCTTTAGTAGTACATAACAAATTTTGTATTCTTTAAACTCACTGTGTACGTAGCATGACACAGTGAGTACACATTGTATTTACATTCCACAAAAAATTATTACTTTACACCAGGCAAATTTCAAAGCAAGGTGTGTTCAAATCATCAGCTATCTATCCCAGTACAGGCACGTACATGACTCACAACCGTCGCCTGCAATGCAGGCAAGTGATAGTTGGTTATGTACACCACTGCAGCATGCAGTCTGGCAATACATTCCTCAATGCTTTGTATAGGTTCACGGTACACTTGTTCTTTAAGAAATCTTCACAAGTTGTTGTCTTAAGGGATTGAAATCTGGTGAAAAATGGTTTTGAATATCTTTCACCTTTATTAGGTAATGGGGTTGCTCAAATCTCTGTGCATTACGTGTTGCATACATGTGAGGCGGCACATTTTCTAAGTAAATTTTCTTGAAAACTGTTAACTTGAGGGTATTCGGAATTTTTTTTTTTTTTCATTTGGGCCTCTAGCTACAAATTGTGTCAATTAATATTAAAAAGATGTAATAGTAAAAAACTTTATTCCAAAAAAAAAATGTTTGACCAACCCCTATTACCTACTCAAAGTGAAAAGTAAACCATTCTTTCACGGATTGTAAATCTTGATGTTACTAAACCACACCCTAAAAATAATTATATATTTCTCCTTTTGGATATATTTACAAATATAGCTTTTCAGTTTAAATTTTCATTTGCAAATTTCTCCCTTAAGGTTTGTGCCAACCAAAAAATCACCTCATTTGTTGCAAGGAATCATCTCTCAAAATTTGTATCATACTTTCCATAACACCCAGTGTGTGTGTGTGTGTGTGTGTGTGTGTGTGTGTGTGTGTATGTATATATATATATACATATACAGTTTAGGCTGCCTGTTAAAAAATTTTTGCATCTGCCAACGCTAGATAATAGCTTTAAATCATCATTATTTGCTGTGTCAATAATGCTAGTTTGTTTCATTGTTACAGTTTCACAAGGATTGGCATTTGCCTTTTGGTTCTCCATTATATTTCGGAAGCAGCATTTCATATTGCAAGACTGATTTATTTTGTTGATAAAGCAGAAAACGGAAGTAAAGGTAATTTTTATCTCAAATTTGATGATTTACTCATACTAAAACATAATGTAGCTATAAACTTCATAGAGTTTTTTGTTTCATTGTGATGTTACAGTATCTATAAGTATATTTCAAAAATTCCATTTTCTAAATTTCTTGCTAACTCTTTGTTAAATGCTTGGTGATAATCTGAGACATGTACATTTTGAACATATTTTATGGTGCATGGTAAGCATCATGTTCCAGAATTTTGACTAATTTCAGACACGTAAACAATAAAATTAGTTAATTTCCTCTCAAAAATCTGTGGTCAATATTTCTTAAATGTAAATTTGTTTTCATATGTAGACAGCTTCTTAAATGATATGACCTTGTATGGACAAATTAAATCACACTTGGTTTCCATTGAAGGCTTTTAACTATTGTGAAGTCAGTTTGACTTCATGTGGAAAAATTAGAAAATTTATTATTGCAATGCTATGTACATATTATTCTAGGTCTGTAACGTGTCTTAATATGCACGAGTCTAGAAGGTTGATTGGTAGGACACATTGAGATTTTAAAATGTTTTTATTTTTTCCAGTGGGAGTTTACAATTATAATTTATTAGTTTGTGGACATATGCCATTGCTCATGTTTTGTTGATAAAACTTACGTTGAATGGCAAAGTATGTAAAGAACAAAAACAGACATGAAAACACAGAAAAAGCAAAAAAAAAAGCAATCCCATAGGTAGTCTGTCAGTTTTTAAAATTTTTATAATTTTTTGTATTAGACAACAAAGAATTATAAAGGTGGAATTTAGTAGAATAACTACACAACACCCAGACACAAAAGATAGACAAAAAAAAGAACCGGATTTCCAAAATGAAAAAAATATGGTAGACAAAACCAGTGAACAGTGGACAACAAACAAAAGACAAGAGACAATACAATACAAGTTACTACAGTTACATTGTTTTTAACTTGGGTTGTCTCTGGTCTTTTGTTTGTTGTCGACTGTTTTTTTGTCTACTTCCTTCTTTTTTTCACTTTGGGAATCTAGTTCTATTTGTGTCTGGGTGTTGTGTCAATATTCAACTGAATTCTAACTTTAGAATTCTTTATTGTCTAATAAAAAATTTGTCTTATAAAAATAATAAAAAATAAAAAAAACCAACAGGATTCCTCTGGGATTGCTTTTTTTTTCTGTTTTTTTTCTGTGTTTTATGTTTGTTTTTTGTTCTTTTTGTACTTTGTCATGCAACACAAGTTTTATCAGCAAAACGGGAACAATGGTGTATGTCCACAAACCAATAAATTATAAAAGGACACATTAAATATGGTTTTGATCACACTACCTCTGGTTGGGAGAGAAGGTGGCCAGCTGACTTCCTTCTAGCGGTTGGGTTGCACTGTACATACACAATAAATAACTGCTTACATGGTGCTTACAAACTACACACACATTGCCGTTATTAACTGGTAGGCAACATTGGCTACTGATAAAATTGCATATCTGGATGGTTCTTACAAAATAATTATCACACAAATAATGCATTTAGTTTTTGTTTACACAGTAGTACAGTAGTATGCAATAATTGTGACATCTCATGGTTTCTAGAATAGGGTCGCAAGAATGGGAGAGTGGGTTATAATTGGTAATTTATAAAATGTATGGCCAAGTTTGATGTTCTTATATCCCAATATATCAAAACTTGTAAATTTTTTATATAAAGCTTGTATTCAGCAACCTGTGGTGCAAATTTTTTTTATTTGATTGAACTAGCAAAATGTTCCCGAAAAAATTATACCTGATACGACTATATTTAGCATCCCTTGTTCCCAATAATTGTTAAAAATATTGAGTGATGAAAAGATTTTATGAATGGATTGGGTACATACACATATGTTATTAAAACTGTAGAATTTCTAAGAATTAAACAATGCAAGTGCATTAGGAAATTTTTGATGCATGCGGGTCAGGCCTGTATGCAGGGAAAATGGTGCTTAAATAACTTGAGTGTGACACACGCTACCTGGCAGCGGAACGGACACAATCAATGCAGTGTTGCAGCGGACAGTACAGACAAATTAAGATGGACATAATGTTTTGCTGCTTCATCTGAATGTGCCACTGTGCAGTGCACTGTACATATTAAATTTTGCTGGGGTATAATTTTAATATACAGATATTATAAAATAACATTACTGTCATAGAAATGTCTATGTTTTGCTAAACTATGAAAAAGGCTGTAGTGTCAAGTATTTTAGTAAGTGGTAAACAGTTTGGCAAGCCAGGCATACTGCAACTGTTTTTGACATGTGGATTTTTTGTTACTGTGCACTTGCAAACACACAAACAGTTTTGATGTTTTCATTATAATTTTCTCTACATTTTTAACGGAATTTTGTGTGGCAGACATAATCTTAAGAAATTGATTTGCTTCCACTTTCTGGGTAATTTTGTATTGCTTCACTATAGAAAAGTTATCACTTTCCACTGATTTTTTCTATTTGCTAGTCCATACTAGATAAAAAACAGGCAGGGTCATAAAATATTAGTTGCAAATAAACCAAAAATGTAAACAAATCACAAACCAAATAAAGCTGCATTCATCATCATGAATTATTCACAGTGAAGCTAACTATAAAATCAGGAGAACAATATGTATGGCTTGTTAATAACTGTTCACAAAAACATACCAATAACTGAAAATAATCAAATTGGGTTCCTAAAAATCGAATCTTCTAAGTTTTCAACAAAAGAAGTAAAAAACCAAGTAAGAGAGAAAAAATTAAAATGGTGAACACAATACCGGGCTAGGGTAGTGAATCCACAAAACAAGTAAGATTATGAGACGCCACGTGACAGCATAGTAGTTGATATGCACGAAAGGAGTGGTTTCTGTTTTCACAGTGCGCAGCTTATAATACGGCCAGGCCCCAGATTTAGGTGACTGGCACCCTGGGCAAGTTAAACTTGACATCAGATTCCCACAACATATGTTACGTTTTATGTTATGTTTGTTATATTAATGTTTTAGGTTCCTGTATGTTGCAGAAAACTGTTGGTCAGTAGATTCACTATATATAGGGGTACACGTCATTTACCCTAAAGTGTATGGTAAACACCTGTAGGGCAAACTACATACGACCTTTAGACATGGATTCAATTGATTTTCTAGAGAAGTCAAATTTTTAAGGCAAACAATGGTAGAATATATCACATATTACCAATTTTATCTGATTTATTATTAGCAGTTACCATATATTTAACATTTGACTTGTAGAGGGCAAGATTTTTATGTTATTCGCTCGCTCTTGTTTTCAGTAAAGGGAGCCAGGTATCAGGTAGATCTCTAATGATTATGTTGTGCGGTGGGCTTCAGATTTCGCTTACAGAATATCAGATACTTGCATGTTTTCAAACATATTTAACTGTCATGACCAAAGATGTGGATAAAAGTTTAACTTCACTGAGTAGGGTATTGCTTTCATAGTCTGTTAAAGTAATATAAAAATGTCAGCACACATGCTAAGCAACTCCATACAGTAATTAGTTAAATATTTAGGATTTGGCTAACACACAGCTATATTGTGCATTCAATGGTTGGAAACGTAATACCACCAAGTCAAGCTCTTACTCACCACTTTTGTTTTGTCACCTTTATATGCAAAGTACTAAAAAATTTGAAATTTAATGTCGGCGACCTGCCCGAATGTGATAAGCAGCGACTCCATTTTTTTTTTTTTTAATTTTTATGTAGGTAACTGAAGAGTATCTAAAAAGACACGAAAGTTCATGTACAGAAAGTTTAGTTCAAAAACAGATACTGACTATACCAGTTTGATTGTTTTTGCGGCTGAAGACCTAGAATTTCACTTGGAAAATTAAACTTTCCTGGAAACAGCATTGTTTCTTAAAATAGATACTTTTCATGTTTTAACTGCTACGCAAATCAATTGACATTGGGATCACTTGTTTATACCAAAATCTTACATTGCATGTCATGCGTCAGCCAGATTTTGCACACGATGTCACCAGTTTCGTCACTAACGTCTCCTTCCAAGCCAGTTTAGTATTTTGTGAATTTGTGAAGTCAGTTTGGTGTATGAATAATTCACAGCATACTTAATGAAAGAAGTCTTGTCAAAGTACACTTCTATGGTTTAATCCCTTTCATTTTAAGGCCAGACAACCTACTGAAGGTGAAAACTTTAAATACAGTCGCTGAAACCAATCTAGTACATAAAATAATGTGTACACATTCTTTCGTAGCAGAAGGCACAAGCCTTTTGCTACAGAATTTAAATAATTTTTTTAAATGTAACGTTAACTATTAGTTTCAATTAAAAAACTATTTAGGTAGAACACATGAATAATTAAAAATATTAGACAATGTTCAAATATCGTGACTTAAATAATTCTTTCAAGAAGATAGCCAACAGTACCTAATGTAAAAATTATGCAGTTTATGCAAGTCGACGTGACGAACGAAATAATAAAGAAGCTTGTGTTAGTTTTAATTTTTTAAAGATCTAGATTTTCTAAATTTAATTTGGCAAGTCATGGAGTTAAAGCTAAAATTCCTTGTTTGTTAGATTCAACTGCACCAACAATTAATGGGGTTAAATAAATTATTAATAAAGTATAAAAATTGTTTAGCAAAAATATAAAAATGCTATTGCTATTCCTTATAAAATAAAATGAGCAGATGTTAAATTAGATCTATTATTAAACGAATTACCCGAAATTTATAAGAATTAGCAAACAATATTATTATTTATTAGATTTATGTGTGACACAAGGATTCACGGAGGTATTGTTAACAAAGAAGAATTTATTAAAAATTTAATAAATGATTATAATATTCGTATAGAAGGGAATATAAAGAAGAATGTACTGTAATAGTTAATAATAATAATAATTTTGCTGGAAAAGACTGATTAACGTGGCTAAATTCTAATTCTAAGACTTAAGATCTATAATAACTTTATTTTCCAAATTACAAGTCCAAGAATTAATAAACAACTAGGAAACCATTTTATAGATTTTTTAAACTGCCCAGATAAATTATTAAAAGAAACTTTCACTTCTGTTTCAGCTAAAGAATTCAGAATTACCCGGTTAGAAGCAACAGTTTGTAACTACACTAAACGAAAATTTTCATGAAGAACAAGAAATTTATCCAATAACAGATTGCTTAGAATTGTTAAGAAGTAGTGGAAAATATTTTGAAAAACCCCTTTTTATTCCTTTCCACTATCTAAAATGTGGGAAAAATTAACATATTTCTTATAAAATAGTTGTATTGTTTTTAATGATCTTCTACAATATGTCTATTGGAGGAATAAAAGTAAAAAAAAATATTAACGGGAATACAAATAAAATTGACAGAAGATAAAGACGAAAGAGAAAAATTAGTTAAATTTGTTTTATCTGCATTTAGTTATTTACCTATTAACTGTACAGAAATCTTAGAAGAAACAGAGAATTAAATTCTGTAAACCAATCTTTTTTTATAAAATCTGAAAAAACATATTTTTCTAAATCCTATAGCTTTTTTTCTACTATACTCGAAAATATAAATATAGAAGAATTAGGTCTAATAAATACAAATAATATTATTACATTTGTGTCTAGAAAAAGAACAAATATTAGCGGTAAAATTTTTCTGTGTACCATTAAAGAAAATAACCAATTAATGTATCATATTTATAATTTACTAAAAAGAAAAGACAGCAATAATTAGAAAACTTAAGTATATAACAAATAAAACTAGAATATATTTATATTAATCTGGCTTTAAAAGAAGAAACAAATATTTTGGATACGGAACAAAAAAATAAAAGAAACAGAAGAAGACTTACAAAACTATTTTAAAAGGCAGTGTGTAGATTTTGGAACAAATTTTGTATATAAGATTTATGCATTTGTTGTAAACTATAAAAATTTATTTACTTTTGTTGGGATTTTAGAACAAAATGATATAAAATCTATTTATATAGTTTATGTGAATTTTTCAGTATTTTCTGTTTAAATGTAACATATAACCAAAAAAATAAAAACATAAAATAACCACTCAACACCTAAACACTCAATCATCTAAACACTACAACACCTAAACATCCCAACACCTAAACACCCTAACACCCAATATACATATATATTTTTTTAAATAGTAGAAAAGAAAATTCTTTGGTTTTTAATCCGAGCGCCCCGCACTGCATAAGAAAATATTTGTTTGATTTTTTTAAACGGAAGAAAAATAAGTTTATGATTCGTAATCCAAGTGTAAAACATTTTTTATGTTTACAATTACCATTAACTGTATACTTTACATTATACAATAAACCGTAAATTATATACCATAAACCGTAAACTATTAATCAATATTATTTTTTTTTAATATATACTTTGTTATTTTACTATAAATTTTACTGTAAATGAAATATCTAAAATGATTTTAAAATAAATAAATGAAGGCACTTCATATTCCTAAAGATGTAGCACCCTGAGAATAGAATTTAAGAGTTATTATAACCAAAGAAATGGTAGGAAAAGAATGGTTTCTGTTATTTAGTTATTTATAATATAATGTTGGCCACAGTTATTGTGCTGAAGACAGAAATTTAATTCGCCTTTGGTATATGTTTGGAGATTATTACATTAAAAAATATATAGAAAGTTTTGTTGGAATAAATAAAGATTATCCATAAATAATGCTCAGCTACTTTAGAGGGAATAATGTAATTATTCCAGAAAAAAATTTAAAGAACTAAAATAGATACAGTTGCAAATATAAATGCCCAATATAACATAAAAATTTAACATATTTTATAATACAGTATATGATAATTAAACAAGTATATAATACATAAACAATTAAACAAACATCAACCAGCCTCTCTTTGTTCTTATTTGGTGTTTTAATTTTATAATTTAGGAAAATTTTTTATCTTTAATTTCTTTCTCTAACCAATAATTATAACAAAAACTATCTTGTATAATTTCGAATTAAAAAATGTATCTTTCCTTTTCGTGATATTTTTTAGTAGAAAAATGGGAAACGATAAAAAATCTAAACCATCTTTTAAACTTTCTAATCTTTTACAATCTTATAATTGTACATTCCCAGTTACATCCCCCCATTTTTTTTCTATGGTTTCTTTATTTTCTTGTTTGTATAACAAAGTACTTTTACCTTAAAAAATTTTAAAGTTTTTATGTAGGGCCTAAATTGTTTTTGGGTAAGCGTACCCATTAAAAGAGAAAACATAATCTGTTATTTCCATAAACAGTTGTTTTTGTGGCTAGCAAAAATTTATAATTCTTGTGTGACACTATTATACGGAATACAAACAAGTCCTTTTTAAGAAGATATTTATTATTTAAAATTTTTATGATTTTATTTTTACTTACACCTTTAACAATATTAACAGATTTTATTCCATTTTCTTTTCCAAAAACCCCAACAAATGTAAATATAATCACATCATTTACAACAAAAGCATACATTTTATACATGCCATTTGTTCCAAGATCTACCCACTGCCTTTTTAAATAGTTTGTATCTCTTTTGTTTATTTTATTTTTTGTTCTTTCCAAAATATTATTGTATTCTTCTTTTAAAGCCGTATTTTTATATGAATATTATAGATTTCTTTGTTGTATACTTAAATTTATCTGATTCTTGTTCCCTGTTTTTTGTAGATTGTAAATATGCTATATAATTTATTTAATACTATAAAAAAAACATTTGCTGCAAATGTTTTGTTCTTTATCTTGATACAGTTGGAGTAGTATTATTTATTTTTATTTTACCTAATTATTCTATACAGTGAACCCTCGATAACTCTGACCTTGATGTCCCGGACTTCGGATAATTCAGACAGAATTTAAAAAAAATTATAATAATTTTTAATTTAAAATTTTTTGGTTAAAATATGTACAAAAATAGTTTCTGCCGGATTTAAATTCATCACATTATATTTTAGAACAGTATTAAACTTTATAACATAGTCGTCCATCGCTACTTAGCCTTTAATAATCCCACAGTAAATATCTGGCAAATTCCATGTGGTAAAATATTGCGACGCGCGAGTAAAGATGCAACACAGCAGGCCGACCTCTCACTTCTTTATCTTTTCTCCATCTTCGCCCTGCAATCCAGGCATTCTTCTAATTTTTCTTTTCCATTTGTAGGCTATATATTATATCTCCAATATTTGTAATAAGATTATCATCTAAATTTTCTGTAAGAAACCATAATTAGAATCTTTTGTTAGTAGGTTTTGTTTTGTTTCTGAATAACTCTGTTGTAGAATACTTTCTATAAGTAAGGAGGATTTTATTTTAGTCTTCCATTTTTAAAAAAGTATTTATAAAAAATTAAAAAAAAGTAGTAGAAGTAAAAAAAATATTTTAAGTCATAGAAAAGTATATAAAACATTTCAACTCAAAATAATTAATTATTCATAAAACAGCCCAACCCAAAATAATAAACATTTATAAAAGAACCCAACCCAAAATTTATATCCCTAATCCAAAATGTATATTATCTTTAACCCTAAAAATTTATATTATCGCTAACTTAAAATTTATAGCATGTTTAACCCAGCCCAATACAGTATTACGTCCCAGTATTATCTGTGTCTCTTGTATACTCCATTTACAAAATTGCATATTCAGAGCTTATGGCCTTGCTGTCAGACTCTTACCCTTATGAAAGTTATTCAGGGCAAAACTATGAACATGCTCCTAAGTGATTGATTTTCTGATTAAAAATATTCATCAAATTTCAGCATAATTTTTAAAGTGATGTTTTACATGAATTCAGATGCCTTGGCGGATGTTTACTTGCAAATAAATTGAGACACAATGGTAGAAATGTGTACATTTTCCTTTCGTATATTTCTGGAATAATTTAATTAACTCTGGAATTATTGAATTAACTTTCACTGTTATATTAGTACAGGTGCACCATTTTAATAGAGTTCTAATCTTTTCCACTAATATTTATTTAAAGGGTTTAAATAATGGAAAGTCTGAGAATAAACGTTTATTCTACGCATTCTATCATCTAAGAACCGAATATTTACATTTTACAGATGATGGCCATAGATACATTCGTGCAGATAAATTAATTCCTCACAGTTGAAGCGTATCAACTCACGCACTACCATGGTCACGCGATACAGAGATCTCGATATATCGACAAGTAGGTGACCGAGCGATGGTAACAGCAGCAAAAGTTCAAAGTCTACCGAATTGCAATACATGCATGTTTGTTTACATTGTTAATATTTAGTTTCTGCATTTTGAGGATGTTGCGTTCCATTTATAATTTTGATTTTCGTAATAGAAAAATACGAAAAACGTTACAGTACAGATCCTTGTGTAAACAGTGACAACGCAAAGTTGCTCTGTGTCTCAAGGAGTAGGAACACGAATTTCAATGGCTAAAACGTGGTGAAACATAATTTTCAGCTATTTCATCAGTGAATTAATACGAAACAATTTGTCTGTTTGAGTAAGTACGCTAGACAAATTATCTTCATTGAACTATATATATTATTTTTTGTAATAAAATGTTTTAGTGTGTACATGATGTACTGAAAGGGACTGAATAAACTGGAAGAAATTTTTAAAATCTCCAAAACTTAAGAAACACTCAGGATAAATAGTTTAAACAGAAAGGAGGATATTTATATTGTCTGGTAATGAAAAAAATTAAATCTTTTAATTTGCATAGTTGAGTTAAAAACCAGGCATGCATTGTAAACATTAAAAATTAATGATATTTAGGCAAAATCAAAACAGTTTGGTTAACTATAATAATTCTGATAGTACTAGAGAAAAAAAATTTTTTACCGCTTACAATTTTTTCACTTCTTTTAACAAATTTTGTTAATTGCTTTAAAGTTTTTAACACCAAATTTTTTAACCGCTTTTAACGTTCTTAAACAAAAAAATTCGCCATTTTTATTCACTATTTTTAGGGGTCCTTAACAATAATATATTATTATAAAGTAATTTATGTGTTTATTAAGGCCCAGTATTCATTATTTTGCATTTTTATTTCTAACTATTTATAATATGTTTTACAAATTGAATCTGGTAAAAATATTTTGCATAGTGTTTGACTTAGCATATTTTGATTTATGTTGAAGTCGGTGATAAATATGTTAAATGAGTTGTTTCCAGAGTGACTTTTATTTTAAATGAATTGCAAACCACTATAATTGTACATAATTTTCATCACAAAACACTATGATTGTAGTACAGTACACTAGATGACATTGCACATCCTACGTGTGGAGTATTGTCATAGTGCATTTCACCATTTTCGCTTCTCTACACAAGCATATAATTTGTTACTGTAGTAATACAGTTTGCAAACTAACATAGAAAATTATGCTGAATCCAATATGATACATGAAGCTAATTTACTAGCATACATATAATGCTAATGTCTTAATGTGAAGTAACAAAATAAGAAAAAAAATTTTAAAATGTTTTCCTAGCCTGTTGCGACAACAGCACTACTTTATACTGTTACAAGCTTGCGGGCTTGGTAAGTTTGGGGATGGAGGTCTTTGATAAAATAAAGAAAATAAAGCTAACCTAGTTTATTTACAACTGTATATACAAAAAAATAACCTATGTCTATAAATATTTACCACAATAAATGTCAAACATAACAAATAACTAATATTTATATAAAGGAAAAAAAATACATCTACATAAGTTCTCTGTATATGAAAAGGTTACTAGTCACTCACAATGGTGGACCCAATGAAATGATACCGAAGAATCTTTTCTGGCCTAGAAACACCTTCTTCCCTCTACTTGCTGCGGTCACACTCGCTGGACACCCTCGAACAGTCGTCGCAATCCAATACTTGTCACTATTACTCAGGGTATATTGATTTTAATCAATATTATTTTAATCATATATTTAAATCTTGATTTAAATCAATCTATTTTTTTGAATAAAATCAATGATTAAAATCGAATATTTTAATTGATAATTAGAATTTTTTTTTGTTTCATTAAAACAATAAATTTCATGCAAGGAGATGGAAATTTGTGATGTTTTTTACCTTAGTAAAGTTCCATATGTCTATGGAAACAGAAAACAAGGCGGCAAGATGGCGACAATGCCGTGAAGTTCAAAATAAACACACTTCACAAAACACTTTTACAAGTACATAAAAAACTCTGTAATGAATGTGTCTATAAAAATTGGAATAAAACAAACAAAAAGTAATTTGATTTGTTATTTTAAATAACATTTTTGTATTTGATATAGATTTGTGTAATTTTAGCATTAATTTCCTTCCAATGCAGTCATTGTAAAGAAGATAATAGTCATTCTTTAACATATTTCTCCACAGTGCAAACACTTACCTGCTCTGCAATTCTGTTAGTTTTTTTTTTCAATAATGGGTAATTTTACTGTGCCAGTGTATTATTGATTCTGGCTGTACACAGTCATAAACCTGAACAAATAATAATGACTATATAGCCTAATTATGATTTATTAACAGGACACTGTTTAAAAAAACTTCTAAATTAAATTCCAATAGCATTACAAAAAAAAATTTTAACAATAAATATAATAATGTCTATCAAATATAACATTTGTGTCAATTTTGATTTTAAAAAATTTCCTCATCTCTGTCTTTAATAGAAACTTTTTCTTAACCTTACATATACCATACATAAAGTACTTTTTACCATATAGAACAGAACTTTTAATATAAATCTTACTTATTTAACACTTTAAACAAAAACACAAGTTTCGCAGGTTTGTCTGTGCCCAAACGGTTCCTTAACTTAGATTGCACCAAACCAAATGTAGAAAAAATTCTTTCGACTGAAGCCGAAGAAGCAGTTGCTGTAAACTATTGTTCTATCACTTCTTCAATATCACCACATTCCGAACCAGAAGTGATGTGCATTTTCCACCAATCTAATGGAGATATTTGACTGACAATACTGTTGTCAAACAGAAATCCATGGAATGGGCTTGATTTGGCCTGAAATTTAATTATCATAGTCAACAAAGGCTTCTCGTTATACCTATAATTTGCAAATGTAAGTGCTTCAGATTTCTCTTCAGGTGTCAAATTTTTACCACAGTAAGAAGGGTCGATAAGGTAAACCAAAAAATGGGCACCACCGAGTGCTTGTTTATAGCGACTCCAAAACTTATCCATGATATCTTTGTCACATTTTTAATTTTTTAGGTTTTCACCTATTGTTTTCCACGCATTAACAGCAATTGAAATAGTGCAGCTATCTTTCTGTACTGTATCAAGAGCTGTGGCCACTGGTTTTAGCAGTCTCAGCAGATCTTCCGCATTCCTCTTGAGGCCCATGTTCATCACTGTGCTGTAAATATTAGTCTCAATTTCACTGTGGTTTTCTTCGCAGATTTTCACTAGAATGGGCCAATTTTGAAGGTATGATGCCAGGCAATCAGCCATTGTGTTCCAGCGAACATCTTGAGGTAGTACAAGAAGTAACCCACCTTCTTGCTTGTACTTTGAATGAGCAAAATGTTTGTTACGGAAGTACTTGATTACCTCTACAATGTGTTCCTTAACATTTGGTACCTGCAAGTCCTTTGCAAGTAAATTAAGTAAGTGAGCCAAGCAACCATAAGTAATAAGTTTCAGATCACCTTTTTCTAATTCTGATTTCATTTTTTTTACATTCCCAGTGTTATCAATGACAATGCTTCGGACAAAACATTTAAATTCATGTTCACACTTAGCTACAACAGCTTCTGCTATCTTGACCAAATAATCAGCAGTGTGTGAATCACCTGACGTATCAACTGTATCAACTAGATACACATCTCCCATATTTGTAGTTGCAGCTACACATATTATTGGATCATTATGAACATTTGACCATCCATCTAAACTTAAACACACAGTTTTCCTTTGTAATTTATTTGAATACTTCTCTTTTTCAGCTGTGTGTACACTGTCCAAAATATCACCACCAATTTGAATTCCACTAGGGGGATATCCAGGATGCAACAAGCCTAACATTTTCTTAAACTCTATGTGGTCTACATGCCTGAAAGGAGAATTCGTAGCATATATATATATATATACACGCACGCGTGCACATGCGCACACGTGCACACGCACACACACACACACACCTACACCTACCTATTTGTTCGTCAAGGACAGTTCTTTGGCTACTGCTAGTTTTTACAAGGTGTGTGTCAATGTGAGTTTGGAAACATTTTTTCTTAGGCTCACCATCGCCAACTCCAGGCGGAGGTCCCCTCTTTGTTGGCTGTATGTGTTCTGTTGATGTTGAAGGTAGTTCTTCCAGAACAAGAGATGAGTTTCCTGTGTGAACAAATAAGTGCTGTAATTTAGTTTAACAGTGGTATATAAGAATATTACTGAAATTATATGCTGGTACTGCCACAATTTTAAAATTCATACAAAAAAACTACAACCAATTTAATTTGAACTTGTTTCTAGATGACAAGAAAGGTTCGAAAATCCGTCCATTATATAGACTTCTTGTAATTACCAATTATATTGCCTACCAGAACTTTTAAAAATGAAAAATTCCCGTAAGCTGTCTGTGAATCTAGGTATTCTCTCCTATAACCTACATATTTATAACAATGTAAACAAACCTAATCACAAAGTCGGTGAATTTCAAGTGTTAAAATAAATACAATCATATAATTAGTATTTACCTGGAGTAGAATCATCTTTGTGTTGATCATCTTCATTTTCCTCCATCTTGCATGTTTCTAAATGTTTTTTCATTCTGACAACTAAACCCATTAACTGTTTACCACATACTTTGCATATAGCTTTCACCCCCTTCCCTGAAATTGTTTGTACTTCTTCAAAATTATTCCACACAGTGTCCTTTTTCCTTTCAGCCATCCCAACTCAGACTAATTTGGTTAGATACAAAATTGTAAAATGATTTCTTGTATTTCAGTTCCCGATCAGGTTTTTAAAAATTGTGGAACAAGAGTGACATCATACTTTGTCAGCATTCCAAACTGCCCTCTTCTATCTTATCTTGGCCTAAGTAATTTCCTTATCTCTAACATGCCCACAGGCAAGGCTGGCTTGCATCCTTCTCACCTTCATGCCCCCCTTTTCAACTACCAGCTATTTTCCTTCATACCCTTCCATGGTGGTTGGATAAACCTCCATGTTTTTACACTTTTCAGCAAGCAAAACTGCATTTATTTAATTCATGATTATAATCCTACCCAAGACATAACATGATGTATAGTAATTTGTTTGATTTTGGAGCACATATAGCAAATTATGTTATTATAATACTTCAGTACTGTATTGTATAAATGAAAACTATTTAAATCCAAAAAAATCAGATTTAAATCCAAAAAATCTGATTATTTTGATTTTTTTGAAAAAATCACGATTTTTATAAACCCTGCTATCACTTGAGATCGCACCAGGCACTTGCCAGCCAAAACTCTCTCGCTCCTGCTGCAGCTCCCCCTTATATACCCACACCTACATCTCAAATTATCTCGGCAAGTCTCTGTTCTCCAACCTCATGGAAAGGTGTCGCTTCAAAGTCAAGCACCACCCCGAGAGATAACGAGGGAACAGGAACATTCCTTCCTCTGTTACCCGATATTGTGTGCAGGTGGTCGCCACCGCACATGGGCGACACCATGTATGCGAACCTCTTTGTTATTGCCGCTGCTGTATCGGCTTACACTGCTCTCCTATTACAGCTGTGTGCCGTGTGCAAGTGGTTATTATGGAGTAATACAATCCATGCAGCACCCGAGGAGGTCTTTTAGCACTGCCGCCACTGTATTGTATTTCGCTGCCCTGCCCGACAGCCATGGCGCCGAGGACAGAGTGGGAAGGGGGGTGTCCTAGCTCCGCCACCACAGTATCGTACTACACCGCCCAGCCAGACAGTCGCGGCTCGCAACAATACATAATATTTACTACTTAAAATGCCCTTTTAAAAATAACATTGTAGCAGATAGTTTCGTTAACATGTGTTGTGATACCTGTTTTACTCACATTAAACCTATTTCCAAAAAACTAAAATAAACTGTAACATAAACTTAGTGCCACATTTTGTTTTGATAAAGCTAGTAAAATTGCAATCATTTTAGGGACAGCTGTATGGTACATTTGAGATTACAATTTCAACAAAACCACATGTAATACTACACATTTATTAAATATTTTATTGGCTTACTTGAAAAATATATATTTAATTGTTATTGTTTGTTTATTTATTATTATAAACTTTTTGTATGTTTAAATTTATGCTGGAGAAATTTAGTATGGTTGCAATTAGTAGGCCCTAATTTGTGAGCTTTGAATATGTCAAAATATAAAATACATAATTGCTTTTAGGAGGTTATGTTAAGTCATGAGAGTAGCATGGGTAGAGCAAAATTTCAGATTAAAGCATTCAAATTGTAACCCAAGTAGAACTTTCAAGTGTCTAATAAGTCACAAGACCTGTTCATCAAACAAACCTCGTCCCGTAACCAAGAAAGCGGACCTATACACATATATTTTCGTGTATTTAATACTGGTTACGTGTTCGGGTGGAATTTCAACTCATCTGCATGTTTACTACAAACTGTCGGCTCCCGGCTTGGGATGTAAAAAAAATTAGTAAGTGAAAATCATGCATAATTGAATATCTGTACAATGTTTGAGGAAACTTTATAGAAACAATAACAATGTATAATTGAAATTGTGCTTACAGTGGTTCATGAGGAATTACTGTACTAGTGTCCACGAGATGACGTTACACATGGGAGTGAAAGAAAAACAGGTTCCGGTTTTTAATTTGGATGGAGGAATGTGAGTTAAGCCAGAACTTTCTAAACATCATGGGATGTACATCCATTCACCAGCTGCTTCAAGATTAAATGCACATTTATTAATGCCTTTTTTAAAGTTGTGGCATCGTCCCTAGAACGATTATGTTAAGTGAAAACTATTAAATTATGCACTTGTAGGAATAAGTGTTTTCCAACCGCACTTAATAATTTTGTGCTTTTAATGTGTATGTGATATTTTTCCTGCATTTCAGAATGTTTGTATAAAATTAGAATTAAGTTTTTTCAAAGGACTGTAACTGCAATTTTGCTTCGCAAATGAGCCCTCCTCCTTCCTCAAAAATAAACTTAATGTTAAACCAAGTTAAAAATAACATAAATATGAGTAGCAGATTTGTAAAAAATGTTGAGATTTATGACTGTATATGCATGCTTTTGACTTGCTACCAACTTTTTTTGCCAATTCATTTACATTAAAGGTGAAATGCGTGGTGAACTGGCACTACCACAATTTATTATTTACTTCCCATAAAATCGGCATCCCTTTGTTTAATTGTTAAATAAAATTCTCATACGGTTTTCTACATCAAGCAAACATTCATTCTTAAGTTACCTAAGTGTGGTGGAGCAGTGGTAAAACACTCGTCTTGCAATTCGGGAGGACTTAGGTTGGATCCGCGGCTCCAGCCATCCTGATTTCGGTTTCCCAGGGTTTTCCAAAATCACTTCAGGTTAATACTGGGATGGTTCCTTCAACAGGCCCTGGCTGACTCCTTCCCCCCTTTCCCGTGTTCTACTAAGGCCTTGTACTGTTCGAGGGCACGTAAAATGTCCAAAATTAAAAAAAAACTTTCTGCAATTTTTTTTGTGGCGGAAATTTACTTTCCAATCACTTTTGTAACGTATTTCCGAAATGTTTGAGGACTGTTTAAAATATGCACCATAGGCATGCAACAAACAAACAAGACCACGTAGTATAGAAGAAAGTATATTTGGCATTAATCAATAACTTAGCTGCCTGCAGACCATTACCGCCGTTAATTCACCTTCACATCATTAAGGGTCTGGAGTGTGTGTGCATGAAAAGTAAATGCTTGAGTTAGTTAAGTTTTCTAGATTAAGCAACCATACAATCGGCCAAAAGAGGTTAGTCGTGTTTATGATAACAATTCTGTATGCAATTTGCTTTGTTCAGTTTTTATACGTATGCAAACTTCACTTGGATCACTTTTTGGACAACTCGAGTTGAAATTTTACTTTTCCCAGACTAAAGTTGTGACTTTTCTAAACACGATATAACATAAATAATTTGTCAATATTAACTGACAAGTACTAAACTATAAAAAATATTAAACCTCAGACTACCTAAATGCAAGTTCGTGATTATAATTCAACCTCAGTTTTAATTTCAACTGATTCAAGAAAAACTCTGCATTATTATTGAGTTTGATTCTTTATTTTCCTTGTTTAAATAAAAAACATGAAAAATGATACTTTCCTTACACTTGTCTGGATTACTGTAATTTATTTAGTAGTTTCAGTGGTGAAAGTTAAGCAGAACAAAGAGGAATTACTTTGGAAGATAGGTGGTGCTTGATAGGTGGGCCATGACAAGGCCACTTGCAATAAAACAAGGGTAGATTTATCAAGTTTCAAGCAATGCTACAGTGGCTGGCGTTAATAGAATAAGATAGTAAAAGTACAAACAAGTCAGTAATGATGTGAATCCACTCTAAGTAAGGCGATATTTAGGATAATAAGAAATACACTACAGTTGCCTTTTCTTTGTACTTTGTCTTTTTTTGTATTGTGAATTCGGAAGCTAATATTACATTTATAGCCTTGTGAGTTGTGTTTATGAAGTGATTTGTCACCATGCTAGTGTACTCCTTGAACCCATTGCATCTTGAGAGCCTGATGTGTAGCAATGCGTGCTGACCAAACCGAAACTAGGTATACTGAAAGACACTTTTCCACCACATGTATGACTTTTTAGACTGTTCATTTTCACACTGTAGACAGGCCCTGGCTCTGCTGGAATGGTGTCAGAATAGGGCAAGAACTGTGAATATAGTAAAACAATAGATATGTACCCTTTTAAACATTGCTTTGTATACATTGAAATTTTTAAATTAAATAATAATACTTCTCATATTATTTTATAGTAATTTTTGTTCTTTAAATTTTGTTTTGAACAGTTCATTTACACTACATACACTAGTAAATTTTCCTCTTTGTAATTATCACTCTAAGGTTAAAGAGCCTCTTATAAATGGATGGTATTAATTTCCTTAAAAACACACAAAAAAAAGTCGCTATAAAGCGCAGAGCCTTCTTCTCGCAGCACAAACATGTGTGGTATTGTGCTTTCTTCTCTTTCCTCTTAAGCTACAGAGATTAGTTTTTCTTCAATTTTACATTTACAATTATAATATTCTTTTACAATTTATTAATTATTCAACCTCACATTAATATTGCTCTTTTGTTTACAAAATTATTATCTTTTGTTCAAATTCTGAGTTTGCTGTAAAACTTAAGCTTGGTTGTAATGATTTAAAATATTGAATAGTAATAAATAACTTTTTTTTTCTGTTTTTTTTATAGCGGGATACCTGGTTGCCAATGTTGTGTTCGTGTTGGTTCGACTGGGTTCCATAATAATAGCAGTTCTAACCTTCTGGTATGGCCTTTCCCTAAATTCAAATCAGACGTTGGATATTTCTAAAGGGAACTTCAACACATTTTACGTCAGGTACATTCAGAGCTAACACCTTTTTAATTACTGTAAAATCCTACTGAGGCATGTTACGTGATATAAGGCCTTAAAAAAAAGTTTCTGCTTTTTGCTAACCATATGTTTAGTTGTTTTTTCAGCAAGAATATAATGTTGAAAGAGTTTTATGGTAATTTATAATTTTTTACCTATAAGTTGCATATTTCAGCTTTTAAATATTTTTGGCACGTAAAACTAATATTAACATTATAAATTCCAGAGTATGTTTATTCACAGTTAAAAATTTATGGAATAATGTTTACTAAGAACATGTTATTTATTATGTATTAAAAATATAATGGAATTTAAAAATGTGCTTTGGGAATTGCAATGTTAAAAAAAAGCATAGGTGTATCGTTAACCTTTATTGATATGAATTAAAAGATTAATGGAAGAGAAGCTGTCTTGATTATTAAATGGATAACAAAATAGCTGTTTTATGGTAAATGGATGTACAACTTCAGTGTACGTGACTTGAATCTTCAGCAAACAGGACAGTCTTTGCTACACATTTCCTTATTTTTATTATCTGCCTTTGTAGCTCTGAATATGGTTATATACTTATACTAGAAAGATTTATTCAGGAATACAAGTGAAGACTGAAAACCACTCTCTTTGTAGTGTACTTTTTTTAATTCACACATAATTAAGTGTTGTGCATGTGTGCTTAGTTAAGTAATTTGGGGAATGTAGAATAAAATAGTCATTTTGGAAATCCATGGAAAACTAAAGTAAGGATGCCAGACCAGGAGTAGAACCTGGTTCTTCTGGGCGTAAATGCATTGTCTTACCACATTCTTATTTGTCAGTTCTCACCCTGAAATTAAGAGTTGGCTGTGAGGATATTGTCTACTGAAAACTGGTCTGCAGCCTAGGAAGTGCTGTCTGAATTGCAGTGGATATTGTTTTGTATTTGGTTGACATGGACCTAGACTCCCATGTTCTTCGTTACAGTACTATACTCTCATGTTTTGAAGCAGAGAGCCTTGTTCTTTTTTTTTCTGTATGTCATACTTCTATGTGGCTGATGTAAATTAGGTTCTAAAATTCTGTAGTTCTCTACTTTGAACTTGTGTGAGGTTAACTTGTGTCATTGAAGATGGTGTCTAATTTGTCCACCAGGGCTCAAGTAGGGTGTGTTGTTTGTAGGGCAGGTAAGCAAATAATTCATTACCATCTACAGTGGCATGTCAGGTTCACATGGTGTGCTGCTGCTTGTAGACACCAAAAGCCCTATGACTGGCTGATGTGGATTCTATCATTCTGCTGCCATTAGAATGCTGTGTGAAGGATGTGAGGATGGGCACCCTTTGTATCATCAATTATTCTTGCCTTCTAGAGTACGTATGTTAAGGGAGCCGCCTATCCGCACATTACAGGTTTAAAAGTGACGGAGCTGCAAGGATGACTGTGAAGCGCGCATCAAATGCCACATTGCTTCTATAAACTAGTGTGATGATTCCCTCCTTACTATGGGACTTTAAAGTGATGATTATGTAATATTATTGGTAGAATGTCTGTAGAGAAAGTTCAGTCATTTCATAAAAATGACATTCTGCCCTTGTCCGAAGTGAGTTTTCTTTTCATACATTGGCACAATGGACACATGTGGAATAGTTTAGAAAAAAAACTTGTTTGCTAACACACTGCAACACAACGCCAATTCTGGTTTTTATTGAAAAGTTCTTTGTGTGTGATGCCATAATTGGGAAGTTCCACTGGGGCATTTCTTATATCATACCTGATTTTTTTCAAAATGGTGAAGACCTACTGCTTCAAGTCATGTGGTTAAAAAGTGTGTTGTGTTATGAGTTATTGGGGGTCTTGGCTTTGTACTGTGTGTTCTTTCATCTGAGAGTGATTGTTCACTGTTATCAAAGGCAGAGATGCCAACTACTATGGATTTGCTATAGTTTCTATGAGCATAGCTTTATAACTATGCATCTACAGGCACTATATTTTATACTGAAGAGTTTTGTTTTTGTGGCCAAGATACCAAGTGATTACCATATTTTTACATTGTAGGCAGTGTATGTACAATGATCAATACATTGCTTTTGAAACTCTCAACCCAGAAAAATGAAAATATTATGTGTTAGCTGCATGTAAGCTTTTTAAAAATAAAGAGAGATTTCTTTATGAATGGTAAAACTTGTGTCTGGTAACTATGCAGCTGTCAGGAAGTGATTGCAGCCATCTTGGCGACAGCACAATTTGTGTGTGTTTGTGTGTGGGGGGGGGGGCTGGCTAACCTTGTCAGCAGTTGTCGCCAAGGCCAGGTGATTGTTGTGATGTTCAAATTAATTAATCGTGGAGAATGTATTTCATGTTAATCTGAAAATTAAGTTACAATGGTGTGGTAGTTATTGTAATTGATTAGATTCTCACATCAACATGTTGACCGAAGACAATGCTAAACAAAACAACAGGTCGCAATGCAGCGATTTTACGTTGAATATTCACGTGAGTGGCAGCGTGTAAAGGCATCCGAATTGTCCGAACGTAATGTTTTTGGTAATGTGTGCAACTGTAATTTTCTAATTAACATGAGGTGGTGATGATTAGACGACACGTTGCATCCAAAAATACACAGAGGTTGGTATAGTAAAATGTGGAACGAAGTCACATAATTTTTACTAATGCCAACAATTCACATGGTGTAACGAATGCTGAAATAATTTACACTAATTTTATTGTTGAACACAAATTCCTGTCAGCAGCATCAGATCATGCAGGTCTTTTATTTAGGAAAAGGTTTCCTAATTCGACAATCACAAAAATGTATGGATGTATGCAAACAACAATGGCCCTTTAAAATCAGTTGCAGAAGAAATAGTGTGCTTTGTCATTTCCGTGTTACAAAAGGGCAAGTTTTTAGTTGCTACAGATGGGAGCACTAACCATAACAGCATTAAGTTGTATCCAATAGTAGTTACTTATGCTTCTAAAGAACATATTGTAACAATTTTATTGTCTATTTTGGTAAGTGACGATAATATGGGAAAATGAATTTTCACTTTAATTCACACAGAATTGAAAAGCAAAATGATTCCTTGGGAAAACTATGTAGTCTTTGGTAGTGAGAATTATAACACAATGTTGGGTCATTTGCAAGGCATTTATGCTTACTTGAAAACTTCAAACAGCAATATAGCTACACAAGGCTGTCTTTGTCACTTGCTTCACATTTGAGCGTAATGTGAGGCGGCTACTTTTTGATTTCACTATTCGTGGCTTTGAGGTTATGTTATGTGAAGTGCGCCGGATAGCTCAGTTTGATTAGTTTTCATACACCATCAGTCAGTTTTTAACTTGAAGTGAGAGACTCAAGATTCGTCAGTAGTTATATTTATTTTCACAGGTGAATTACATTTCATAACATATGGTACCGTTCAGTTATTGCACTTTGCATTTAAATTCAATTAACCTTTCGAGCGACGCTTAGCTACCATGATCTTTCCGTCAGGCTTGCATGGGTTCAAGTTCTACCCAGTTATTTGTTAGAACTGACAAAAAGGAAAAACCTATATATCAATAACAAACTTGTAGGACTTGTTTCCTGTTTATATACCTGCAACACCCATCACCTCAATAATGCCTGTGATAAGAGAAAAAAGACAAACAGTCTATTGCCTCTTACAGTCACGCCAATGGACTGGAGGCTTTCTCCCCCATCTGCCAGACACACGTCCTTCCGTTTGCGCCATCCCTGCACGACTGTTTCTACATGATGACTCTTACTGCGTTGACTGATCACTATGAGTGCCACCGCTCAACTGTTCTCGCACGACTCAATGTACGACCAATCTCTACGAGTACACATCTACGACTGATCACGCGCCACCGCCCAGCACACACTGACCAACTTCGCAGCAACGGACTTGGTAGCCAAGATATCGCTTGGCGGAGTAATACAACAGACTCCAATTCTCCCAAAAGCAGTAAAATGACATTTAAACATTTAATAAACGATTCCAAAATTTCAATTTTTAGTTTTTACATAAAATTAATAAAGAATTTTAATACAATAATAGTAATTGGGGACAAATGGTGCGCAACAGTGGAACTACTTTTGCGGCGCAATACCCTAAGCAACCCCCTGTGATGGCTGACCTACGTGCGTCAATAACCTATGTCATGAACAAATCCCATGAAGCAAGCGATCAACCACAACGTCGGTCCCAGAAATCCTACAGCCAGGAGAAGCTTGCAACACAAGACGTTACTCACTTCATCAGGAAACATTTAACAAGATACTAAAATTGCCAAAACTCAAAAATTACAAAAAATACAAAGAAAAGTTATATTACCAAAAATAATAAAGATTTTACGGTGGTCAATTTGAAACCAAACAAGCCAGGAAAATAAACAAACTAATTTACTTTAAAATTCCTAACTATTTTATATTTAAATTTTGAATAGATGAATTTAATTTAATAAAGTCTCCAATTACTAGGTTATTGAATCCTGTTGCATCATCCCGAATACATGATGAACCAATACTGAGGAAATAGGCATAAAGCCTTTAGTAAAGACTTAAATTTAATTAAGAAAAAAATTTTTATATAGGTTTAAATAATGTAGGGAAGTGGCTGGGCTCTTCACAACCCCTCAATTAATTAGAATTTTTTTGTTGCACAAAAACAATTGAAGATTAATTAATACATCAATACAAAAACCTCTCACAATGAAGCAGTATTACTAAATGTAGGCCTATCAATCGGTATGGTAAGTCTAAACCATCACAATAGCTCAGCATTAATCACCACTAGACCAAAGATCTACAATACATTGGAATTTCACAATGTTTTTTCAGTGACACACACAATATACTTTTTTTTTGTGGCACAATAAACGAAAATAAACATCTAAAACCTCTAGCATAACTTTATTCAATTTTAATGGGTTGCTACCTTACACTTTAAATACCATCAGATCAAATAATTTAAAAGTTTACAACAGGACATTTAACTATATTTCAAATAGCCTGAACATGAATTTACCCACCAAAACTGATAATTAATCATTAATTAAAACACAAAACAACTATTATTTGGTTACTGAATTCTTTAACACACTTGGTTTTTTAATTTACATCATCAGAACATTGTGACCATATACGACTCTCCATAAGTTTTTCAAATCAAATAATTTTACCAATCTCATAAACATTTCCAATTATTTTACATAACAAGCACTTGCTTTAGACAATAGGTTTAAACTGTTTACAGGGAGGCTGCCCAACAAAACACCAACTAAAGATCTTAATCATGCCCATTGGAAAGACGACAAGGCACATCACAACAAATTAAACATTACAGTGTTTATTGGAACGACGACGAGGCAAACATCATAAATAGACACAATTATCACGCCTTTTGGTACAACAACGAGGCAAAATATCACAAACACATTCAGGGTACATCCCTTTGAACCGACGACGAGGCTCCCTAATCCACAAATAAAAATAATAATAATACATCACATCGTAAACATCACACATGCCTATTACCTTAAACGCAGCACTCACTTTTCTTTAAGCTATGGCTGTAGACTGCCACTCAAAGGTAAACACCAATTAAACATAAAAAATTTATTCAAATGCACAGATGCATAAACATTTACCATGAACTTTGGTTTACAAGTTTACTCAGGTTTTCTGCTATAATTCAGGTGTTTATTTTCAAACTAAATTTACTCATACATAAACTACACAATTTATCAACACTGTATTATAATCAAGTATGCTCTGCTTCTTTACCGTTGATTCAACTTTTCTCAAGTAAGTTAGTTAATACAACTCATAAACTTACTTAAATTAAGCCACAGTCATGCTCAGTGCTTCTGTTCTATAAACAAACCAAAGGCAGAGAAAAAAATATATATATAATGTGAACACTAAAACTCATCAATAATATTACTGTAACATTACATTGTTTATTAAAGAGAAATTCACAACAATGGTAATAAAAATTGAAAGCTAATCATAGTACTCTAGGTATGGTACTTCTTTTTATATGCCTAAAGGCCTAATGTGGTAATAAAACAAATTACACGTGTAAATTAAAGGTAGCATCATCATCCTTTCCGAGCAGATAGTTAATACTCTGATGGTATCCTCGAGGAATAAAATTTTCAATTATAAAAAAAAAACTCTCTGATATCCTTTACCAATATTCATTAATATTGTTTAAATAACAATTTTATAATTTTTAATACAGACCCTTGCCTGTTACTATTAATTCTCAATTTTATTTAGAAACATGCCATACTATCATTCTTATATTTTAGGGTTATGGCACCATCACTTTCATTTATTGAACACTGATAAACTTAAACCTAGTTACATAAATTTCAGAGTAAAATAGTATCACATATATCAACTAGCCTACTCAATTTATTCAAACTAATTTTTCTTAAATTTCATCATAACCAATCTCGAGAGTTTAGCTTGTGCACAGAAAAAAAAAAATTTGCTTCTATTATTCATTACTGCTGTCACATTTATTTACTAACCTTAACACAATTTTTTAGTTTTTACCCTGTAACACAAATTTAAGTTCCTGTCAACCAGGTCCTTCAAGATATACAGTTCACTTTGTAATCACTATTCCAAGTAAACAGCACTGGGTACCCCACAGTTTTAACGTTATACTTTATCTTAACCTTTCCTGTACTCCACTCCTGCACCCCCCATATCTCAGCACTTCTCGACACACTCAGTCGCTCATACCTTGCATCAAGTGTTCTGGCCTTAACTGTATTACACCACTCTGTACTTCTCAGTTTTACATCTTGGTTTATAACCACACATTCCTCAAGTTCTTTACCTTTTAACCCTGTGTCCTGACATTTTACCTTCTCAACTTCAGCAATAAAATTAACCTTCTGCCCTTTCTGCACTTGTAGGCCTACCTCTTTTTCTACTAAACACTCATTATTTTCATTTCCCACAACTTCTGAACTATCAACTACTACATGTTCCACAATTTCTATATTTTCCTCAACACTACAATCCACACTTTCTACATCATCAATTACTGTGTGTTCCAAATTTTGCTTTACATTATTAGGCCTAATACATCCTTCAGTTTTACTTGGTTCAACTCTTTCTACCACCTTTTCTTCCACACTATAACTATTAAGCTCCTCCCTAAATACTTGTACTGTTGTTCTCAGTTCTTTAATTCTCCTCTAATTTCTTTAATTTCTCCTCTAATTTGTCTACTTAGGGCCTCTAACATGTCCCTAATAAGGTCAACCAGTCTCTGTTGATCCGTGTTCTTTATTTCTTATTTTGGTCCAAACAAACAGAACTTTATTTAGGCTTACGCCTACACCAAACCTACTTTATTATGTATTTTTTCACAGTACACGAGACAGTTTTTTTAAATCCATCTGCCAAAATAACAATAAAAAAACGTAGCGCATAACGTAACCTCACTTCATAGAACATAATTTCGCAAAAACAAAAGGGAGAAAAACATAATTTTTAATTTCTTTGTAGGTGTCGCTAAAGATGATAATCAAACACACGCAAATTCTCTTCTGTTGGCCTCTTCTCCATGAACTTCTGCTGCGACATGATCGTAGACAGAGACAATAACCTGATTTGAAGCTGAAGTTTTTAGCAGCTACCTTACCGTCCGGCTTGTACTGTACCGCCGCTGTCGTTTGGACAGCCGCAGCCGTGGCACTGCCGTCGGTCTCAAATGAGTTTTCTGCTGCTGCTGCATCTGCTCTCCCAACGTTGCCGCTGGTCTGCTTCCATTGCCTATGTTTATATCAATCCAGTTGCCGCGCGCTGCCGATGTTATTGCTCACGTAGTTCAGGGTCCTAGGGCCCCCAAGGTACTAGATTCCCTCAGGTCCCTGTTCGCTGGCGCCAATTATGTGACGCGGTCACTTTGTAATGTCACTGTTCGGGGCTTTGAGGTTATGTTATGTGAAGTGCGCCGGATAGCTCAGTTTGATTTGTTTTCATACACCATCAGTCAGGTTTTAACTTGAAGTGAGAGACTCAAGATTCGTCAGTAGTTATATTTATTTTCACAGGTGAATTACATTTCATAACATACGGTACCATTCAGTTATTGCACTTTGCATTTAAATTCAATTAACCTTTCGAGCGACGCTTAGCTACCATGATCTTTCCGTTGGGCTTGCATGGGTTAAGTTCTACCCAGTTATTTGTTAGAACTGACGAAAAAAAAAACATATATATCAATAACAAACTTGTAGGACTTGTTTCCTGTTTATATACCTGCAACACCCATCACCTCAATAATGCCTGTGATAAGAGAAAAAAGACAAACATTCTATGCCCCTTACAGTCACGCCAATGGACTGGAGGCTTTCTCCCCCATATGCCAGACACACGTCCTTCCGTTTGCGCCATCCCTGCACGACTGTTTCTACATGATGACTCTTACTGCGTTGACTGATCACTATAAGTGCCACCGCTCAACTGTTCTCGCACGACTCAATGTACGACCAATCTCTACGAGTACACATCTACGACTGATCACGCGCCACCGCCCAGCACACACTGACCAACTTCACAGCAACGGACTTGGTAGCCAAGATATCGCTTGGCGGAGTAATACAACAGACTCCAATTCTCCCAAAAGCAGTAAAATGACATTTAAACATTTAATAAAGGGTTCCAAAATTTCAGTTTTTAGTTTTTACATAAAATTTATAAAGAATTTTAATACAAATATAGTAATTGGGGACAAATGGTGTGCAACAGTGGAACTACTTTCGCAGCACAATACCCTAAGCAACCCCCTGTGATGGCTGACCTACGTGCGTCAATAACCTATGTCATGAACAAATCCCATGAAGCAAGCGATCAACCACAACGTCGGTGCCAGAAATTCTACAGCCTGGAGAAGCTTGCAACACAAGACGTTACTCACTTCACCAGGAAACATTTAACAAGATACTAAAATTGCCAAAACAAAAAAATTACAAAAAATACAAAAAAAAAAGTTATATTACCAAAAATAATAAAGATTTTAAGGTGGTCAATTTGAAACCAAACAAGCCAGGAAAATAAACAAACAAATTGACATTAAAATTCCTTTTTTTTTTTATATATTTAAATTTTGAAAAGGTGAATTTAATTTAATAATGTCCCCAATTACTAGGTTATTGAATCCTGTTGTATCATCCAGAATACTTGATTAACCAATACTGAGTAAATAGGCATAAAGCCTGTTATTAAAGACTTAAATTTAATTAAGGAAAAAAAATATTTATATAGTTTTAAATAATGTGGGGAAGTGGCTGGGCACTTCACAGTAAAGGCTACAAACCAGTTCGAAAATGACCCCGAGACCCTTGTAAGAAATCATTAACTATTTGGAAGGAAGCTCAAAAAGAAAGAATTAACCGCCTGTAGAAAAGTGGGAGATTTAAAAACCTACAAAATCGTCAAATATGTTTTAGCTAGCTGGGTTTCATTTCTGGAGGTTATAACCTCACTTTTTGTGATTTTATAGTTTTTTGGGTATTGGGGAAGGTCACAGTAGTAATACTCGTTTTGAGAGTGCAAAAGTAACTTTCAGTGGCCCTCTCACTAAACTCTGCTTATTATTTCTTTGCATTGTTTCTCATCATCTCTTTAATTATTACAGTCTGAAGATCCACTAATATGTATTGATAGATCAGAAGTCTGTTGTGTGTTCACAAACTTACTTGCTGGGTTAATAATACCAAATTCAGTCACTACCAACTAGGAAAATTACTGAGGAAGAGTTCAGGAAACTACAGCATCAGAAATCAGTTGATTATCTTGTTATTGGTGCTAAAGTCAAAATGTTGTAGCAGACATAATCACAACTGAAGATTTTTAAAGCTCAGTTAGAAATTTTTTGGAATTGTCTTGCAAGTATATTGTCATTAAACATCCCATTAGAGAATAACTTTTGAAACATTCTTAAGTAGGAGACATGTATCTTAGGAATATGATATCTTTTACATCTGAGTATTATTTTGTTGTTGTATTTCCTGGAGTAAAAGAAAGTGATTTGTATAACTTAAGTTGAAATATAGTCAATATCAAATTGAAAGAACGGTTCACCAAGGATGGATGTTAACAGGCATTTGATTTTCAAACTGGAAGATATGAATGGCTATTTGAAGTACAAGGTGCTGCCAAAACTAATGTTCACAGTTTTATTAATTCCTCATACTAGTGCTGTGACACAAATGTTTAGTGTTGCGAGGCAATGCGCAACAGACTCTCGTAGAAATCTTTGCACTTCATGCTAAATGCTTAAATGGTGGAAAAAATAGAAATTATTGCATTTAAAGAAAAGTGTTTTGAAATTAAATTCCCAAAAAGGCAGCTTGAGTCTTAGGAACACGTCACTGTCAACCAGTTGGAGAGGAGGAGTGTAGATGGGAAAGTGTGATTTGTACTACAAAGATGTGATTGTGAATATGATGTACATATATAAAAGGTTGGAAACAATTTTTCACTGATCATTGAATGTTTACGGGTGAAGGGTTTGTATTTTGTGATCAGTGAAAGTAGTATGTATATATTTTGAAAAATTTACTAAACATTCTTGTGTTTCCAGTTTGCTTGTGTGGATGTGTTTATCATATCTTATCTTGAAAAAAAAAAATGTGGACTGGTAGGTGAGGGTTTATGATCGAATTTTCGTAACCAGTAAGCTCCTAATTGCTACCTGGAATGTATCATTTGCAAAAAGAGTACTACACATTCAAAATGCATTTTTAAAAAAAGTTATCATCTAAATTTGGAAAACATTATCAATCCTACCTGGTCAATTTCAGAAATTTTTTCTTAAATTAATACTTATATTTCTGTGAAGAAAAAAAGGCTGCAGTGGCCGAATTGTCGGATTGTTCGCTTCCCACCAAAGCGATCTGGGTTTGATTCCAAGCGAGGTCGTGTCCCGGATTTTTGCACGTGGGAATTGTGCTAGACGAAGCCACTGGTTGGCAGGTTTTCTGCGGAATCTCCCGTTTCCCCAGCCTTTTCATTCTGGCACTGATCCATGTTCACCCCTCATGTACGCTGAAATCCCCGATGTTAAACGCAGACCAATATCTCTAATTCACTCTGTGAGGAAAAATGCTTTAATAGCACCATTTCACACTTAATAATGCAAATTTTCCCAGAAGAATGGGAAACTCCAGGCCTCTGCTTTATTAGGGGGGTGGATGGGTTGGCAAATTTTGCTTGCTATTGAAAGGCACTCCACAAGGTTGGCATCCTAGTCTTAGGATTCTGTATTTTTTTTGGAATTGAACAATCCTACTGATAAAAATTCAGAGAACATACTTGACATCTGTTAAATTTTATATCATTAAAAGTAAAGCTGGGCACAGGATTACAAAACAACTAATGGTTGATTTAAATAATAAGTTCAGTAATCGTGAATATTCTGTGACCGCCTGATCAACAAACATAGGCTTACTGCATTACAACAAATTACAGTCATTTGCAGCAAAATTTATTAATGAGTTTGAAGTGCCAAATTTAAAGTTAACCTGGTAGACACTCTGCCAACACACCTGTTGATATCACAATTATGCTAAGTGCACAGTGTGATGTTAAAGCGAAAAACAGCAAGAATTTGAGTGGTTACAACCACATGATAACAAACATTCAAACTACTTTTAAAGCAACCTGAATTAAGACATTCACATATGCACTTCATGAGAACAATAATATGAACATCATAGAACTTAAAACAAGAATATACAAGGAAACAGTAAGGTTTTTCAATAGAATAATTTGGTGACACAAAAGCTTGAGTATGGTCGGATGACATTATGACAAGACCTGTCTTTCAGGAAAGTTTGCTTACTGCAATTCCCAAAGTCTGTAATTTTTGTGGCAAATGTAGCCCTCATAAGTTGATGTATACCAGACTGTCACAACAGTCCTAAATCAGCAATGTCAATTTGTGTAGCGATTTAATCATCATTTTAACCTCGGAAAAGAATTGACAAATTTAAGCTTCCACGTGGTCTGGAGACTTTTGCGGGCTCCAACTAGTATCACCACAACGAATACCATTTGACTCTCAAGTCGCAAGTAGCTAAACCAATTTGAGTGTGTATAATTACACGGAATCTACAACAAATGGACATCGCAGAAGTGCGTTTCACCCAGCACAAAAATAACATGCTTGATGTACGTCGGCGTTGCAATCCTAGCATGTGCATGAGTTACAGAAATAAACTAAAGTACATAGAAAATCGTAACGCTAACCAAAACTGTGCATTTTTACTATGGGTACCGAGAGAAAAAACTACACTAATACCATGAAAGCAGCTGCCTCTGCACTTCATGGTGGGACATAGTCCCCAAATACCCTAAGGTAGAGCATTTGTACTCACATAAGTCTTCCGGCTGATCTGTCTCCGAACAGAGTAGGTAGGGAAGTAAACTCAGCCACACACCACAATGTGTCACTTGGCCAGAGCTCACTGCTGTGCATGCATCGGGAGGAAGGGGGAGTAGGGTAAAGGGAGGAACAAGAGAACGATATCAGATATGTAAAAAGAAAAGAGATCATCTGCCAAGCCTAACGGTATAACATAGTTTCACAAATGTTAACCAGGTTCATAAACTCGCCACTGTGTGCCACCAATGCAGTCATGTCCCTTGCATCTCCGATTCAACCTAGATTCTTTCAGTATTTATTCAGTTAATTAATGTTATTCTTCCATACAAATTAGTGTCTACGAATTCCATACATCACTAAACTCTTCAAATGTCTCGTTATCATATTTTCTTGTGCACTATAACAATAGACTTTCCTGCAACTCTAACCTTCTTTGCATGTCAGAGGCACACAAATGTACCATTTCTGCTCTCTCTCTCTTTCTCTCTTTATCTTGCTCTCTCTCTTTCTCTCTCTCTTTCTCTTGCTCTTTTGCTTTCTCTCTCTCTCTCTCTCTCTCTCCTGTTTCTCAGCACACTTCATATTGCATAGCTTAAACTGTTACCAACGATTATGTTGTCCCAGTTCAGCTCTTTATTATTACCATCATTACATATTCTCTGTTGTCTGCTGCCATTGAAGTCTCTGCCGTCATTGTTGCCTCTGTCATCATTGTAGCCTTTGTCGTCATTGTAGCCTCTGTCACCATTGTAGCCTCTGTCACCATTGTAGCCTCTGCCACCATGGTTGCCTGCCACAATCTCTGTCTTGCATAACTGTATTGGGTGACGTATATTTCCCAGCCTACCATTCTGACACTGTAGGGGTGGTGGGACCAGCACCTTATGTTGCCTGGTAAGGTAGGTGAGAAACAGGAGTGGTGGATCACGATCACATGCCTGGCTGTAGTTTTAACAATATACACATAGTAATATTAGATAGTAGAAAAATGTTCAATGCCACTACTCTGGTCAAAGAATGATTTTTTATTTTTAAAAAACTGTATTTACAGTTTTTTTAAATTTCCCTTACATTAAAAGTACAGTAACATTACATAGAATTTATATTTACTGAGTTTACATGTGATGTTTGTGATTTTTTTGCAAGGAATGCCCAGATAAATGTCTGTAGACTGCCCTTTCTTGCATAGTAATGTAAATCACTAGCACACATGTGATCATTTGAAAGAACTGTGTAATGGGAGTGCATGGCTGGATTTATTTGCTTCGACATACTCCATTGCGTAGTAAATGACCTTCAAAAGAAAACTAAAAATAAGACAAGAAAACGTAAATAAGCAGAGTATGCTTTAGTCATCAGGATACATATGAAATTCCAAAACTGGAATCTGGTCAGATAAAACAAGGAACAAATAGAAAATAAAAGAAATAACAAAAATATAAAAAAGATACCTAAGTTTACATGCGACACAACAATGAGACGAAACAAAACACAACGATGTCGGACACAAACAGAAAAAACAACAAACGACAGAAGCAATGAGACAAAACAAAACCCATTAGTTTTCCAAACAGTCAGTAATAACAACGTTGTGTATGTATCCTGATGACTAAAGCATACTCTTCTTATTTATGTTTTCTTGTCTTTTTTTAGTTTTCTTTTGGCAGTCATTTATTTCGCAATGGGGTATGTCCAAGCAAATAAATCCAATAACTAGTACACATGCTAGGTATAAAATTACATGTCTGTGTTCTATATTTGTGTACTGGCAGAACATTACCAAAATTTAACTGAAGTATTTAAACAGACATTGGGAAAATTACAAATGAAAACAATTATTAATATGATAGATATAGACAAAATTAAAACTTACTTGACAACAATAAATAATATCTTGTAATATTAACTTGAGTAATAGACTATTCAGAAGACCCTGCAAGAAGACTTTTACTCAAAATATATTATGTAATGATAAATAATTCAGAGTATATTAAGATTAACAAAATGGATTAATCATTTGATATTCTTAAAAGTTAGTTTTTTTTTTGTTGTTGCCAGATTTGGTTGAGGTAGAAGTCGTAAAAAAGTGTTGTCTATTTTGTGTACAAATTTGAGGAAAATAATTACCAAAACAGTGTACAAAAATATTTTCTCTCGAGCCACAGTTTTTTCACGCTATATAGTCTTACCATTTATAGAACCTTATATTCCTTTTACAGAGCAGTTTATCAATATCTGTATTTGTTATAAATAGTCCTAAAATTTTTTAATTTACATAAGTTGCAAGTACTGAAAATTATTTACTCCCGATGTTTACTCATAAATAATACTCAACTTTTCTTACACTAGTCTATCCTTTTCGTCAGTCATCCCGAATACAAATCATTGTTCGTGTATACGCTCGCACACGTTACCAGACATCCCCATCGCATTGCGTGTCCGCTTAAACTAACAACTATTACCATTTTGGTACTTTTTAACTTAAAATCCGCGTCGCCATTATCACCACCACGTGGCTAGGGAATTCTGTATCGAGAGCCATCTAAGCTCATCATTCATTGTACGAGGCATATCGCAGCTAATTATTGTTCATTATCTTTCAGCGCATACGTTGCTATGAATATTTTATATTTCAGTGTAATTTTGAGGGCATAATTCATGTTTTTATGACCGACCACGTGCAGGTTATCACATCGCCATAGTGCTCCAGTGTTCATATAAGCAGTGTATCTGCCACTCATTTCATTATCACGCATTCATGCAAGTCACCTAGTGTAGAGCATCATAGTGTGTAAGGTGTGTTACGTGCCGTTCATCATACAGAGTTATTATAAATTATTCATCGGGTTTTAAAAATTCATAATTCATAGTCTATTTATTTTGAAAGCTCACACCAACTACCTAACAAAAGAAAAACTCAAAAAGTTTTATTTAATACAAATCTAAAAAATTTTTGTTACAACAGTTGGTAGCACTGGATCAGTTCACAAAATGGCGACAAGCCAACAGAACGCGTTTTGTGTTTTGGAATATGGGAAATGTTTATCTGTTATTACAGTGCAGTGTGTGTTCCAAGGGCATTACCACACAGAACCACCATGTCACCAGAGCACTTTGCGAAGGTATCGTCAATTCCAGGATACGGGATGCTTGTGCAAAGGTAAGAGCACAGGACGGCCGAGTGTTTCTAACAAAACAGTGAATAGAGTGAGGGAAAGTTATGCGCGTAGCCCACGAAAGTCAACTAACCGAGCAAGTCGCGAGCTTGGAATTCCTCAGCCGACAGTGTGGAAGATTTTGCGACAACGGTTACAACTTAAACCGTACCGCTTACAGTTGTTGCAACACTTACTTCCAGAAGATTACGTTGTCAGGGTTGAGTTTTGTGAGAACATGCAGGAAGCTATGCAGGATGAAGAAATTGCCACACGTCTTGTGTTCAGTGACGAAGCAACGTTTCACTTGAGTGGAAAAGTGAATCGTCACAATGTTCGAATATGGGGCATTGAAAATCCCCATGATTCAGTGCAGCACATACGAGATTCACCAAAACCTAATGTTTTCTGTGCAATCTCACAGACGAGGGTGTACGGTCCATTTTTTTTCCCTTGAAAACACTGTGACGGGTCTGTCCTATCTCGACATGTTGGAGTTGTGGTTATTTCCACAAGTAAGAGAGGATTCCGCCAACTTAGTGTTCCAGCAGGATGGAGCTCCACCGCATTGGCACACAGAAGTGCGTCGCTGCCTCAACAATGAACTCCCACACCGCTGGATTGGATGCTGTAGTCAGAATGATTTGACACTGTTCAGATGGCCGCCCCGTTCTTCTGACCTTACACCGTGTGACTTTTTTCTTTGGGGGTACTGAAAGACTCTGTTTACGTGCCATTGCCAACAACATTGCGTGAGCTCCGAAACTGCATTACCACAGCTGTCATGACCATCAACAGGGACATGCTGCGACGTGTGTGGGGCGAACTCGACTACCGATTGGATGTCTGTCGAGTGACAAAGGGAGCGCACATTGAACATTTATAAAGTGCTGTTGTAAAAAAACATGGAGAGTTTCTGGTTGTTTTCATGTATCATTCATAATTTTTCATGGAGTACTTTTTAATTACAGATTTTTAAAACCCGATTAATCATTTATAATAACCCTGTACATCCGGCCTAACGCATTCCGCCACACTTCGCGCAGGACTACTATCACCACTTGTGGAGCCCTACTACACTGTAATGTGCATGGGAACGGCTGCCATGTGGTCTGTTAGCTAAGAGAGCGCTCATTTCAACCAACATTATCTACGTCTGCTTCCAAGTGAACTGACGGCCCACCCTAGCGACCGCCAGATCCTCGCTGCTCAAGGAAGTGCATTTTCACATGCCGTAGAGTCATATCTGCTTCACATGAACCACATAACAACCACGTGCGATACACCGGCAAGTCAGTGTCACCCCACAGTGACAGCCATCACGTGTTAATCAAGTAATCAAGTATAGTAGTACTTTGCCAGGGTCACATAACTATGCCTACCTCGTGCGTGCATATGTAATTATTTCTGGCACTGTGTAATTCGTGTAAAAAAATCATACTGCATTGAACGGTCGTGTTACGTAATTTTAAACACCCTATATTTACAGTGTAACCTTTGTAGTGTATCAGGTGTACTGGGGTGCCAACACCCAGTTATAATTTAAGTCAGCAATCAGTTTCAACGTACCGGGTGGGATATCGAACACGCCAAACGTACCACACCCTGAGGCATAAGAGTCTCGAAGTGCAGTGCCTGGGGAGTATTGCTGGCGCCCTTTCATCATAACACACAGATTCATAGCAGCAGCTTAGTTCGCTATCCTGATCCCACCCGAAGGTGTTAATTTTTTGTGCCCAAGCAGAACAACACATTTTTTATATCTAATTTTAGAACGAAAAACACTCTTGGAGAGAAAATATGATTTCTGTTCAATACCAGCATTAAAATTGTGAATAATCTTTAACAAATCCTTATCTTGATTTTCATTCTCTAGAATACTAGTGAAGGTTAAGGATAATGACACAGAAAGTTAGTCTTTGTAGAAATATTTTGAATTGTACCTTCAAACATTCGAGAAAGTACATCTGCCACAGTATTTTGTTTACCTTTTATTATATGTTGCACCTTAAAGAAGAGATTCACATGACCCAACGACCAGTCTTTCCTAACTGTCATTGGTGGACATTAAGCCATGATAAGGCCTGATCATCTTGGACCCCAGCAGAAATTCAGCATTTTCCAAATGTTGTCTAAAATTATGAATTCTGTAAACAACAGCTAAACACTCAAAATTCATAGATGGTTGAAGATTTTTGCTCTTCTAACGTTAAGATCCTTGATGCGAAAGCAGTGGGTTGGCGAATGCTGTTAATTTCCTGTGCCATAACTGCCCCTACTGCCGAACTAGAGGCAGTCTACAGAATGTAAGTTTTGGATAATTCGGCCATCATAAGGACTGGGGGATTTACTATGTCTGTTTTCAACATTTCGAAATTACTTTGCTGTTCTTCACCCTACTCAAATTTTGTATTCCTTTTTCAGAGTTTGTTGAGAAGTGTAGTCTTCTCAGCCAAGTGGGGAATGGAATTCTTGAAAAACTGAACCACTCAAATGAAACGCCCTACACCTTATCATCCCGAGGAGATGGAAATTCACTTTATCGCTCTAGTGCATTCAGGATCAGTGGCAATACCGTTGATATTTTGTGTCCTAAAAATGAAATTTCTTCTACTGAAAATTTAACTTTTCTGAGATTCATAGCTACCCCAACACAGTCTTTTCCAGGCAAGACAAGACTTCTTTAAACTATCTATATGTTGATCAAAGTTTTCTGAACACGCCGCCAGTAATTATAGATATATTGTAATGTAATGTCATGAAGATTTTGTGTAGCAAACGAGTAAGAACTTGGGTTCCAGTGGCGAGGTTAAAAGGGATGTGTGTAAACTTGTAGAGGTTCCAAGGTACAGGAAAGCTAGTGATAGGTTTATAATTCTTGGTTACTGATGGTTGGTAGAATTTAAATTGTAGTGATAACCTTTACTCTGCTGAACTGGTCACAAAATGTTTTCAATGCTATTCTCAGAATGGATCAACGGTGATACATGACTTATTTAAGTGAAATGGCAACTTTTTTGGGTGCTAATGACAAGTGTATTTTTAAGGTTCAGATTAAATTTAAGAAACACTTCTTTAGCTTCCACATCAAGAATGAATCCAGTTGCAGCCATAATATCAACCCCAACGATGATTTCTAGCTCTGAATTCTCAGCCACAAGACACTTTCATATCCATTTGAAATAAATGTGATATTATTTTAATAATAACACAACTTGTAATTGGTAGTGGTTTACTTGAAGCTGTATAGCCCTTTATATTGATAGTTTCAAGTTATTTCACTAGTTTTAGTTTTTCAAAAAGTCTAGATGAAATTCCAGATTCAAGCAGCACATTAACTGAAAAATTTCTCCAAAACAGTATCAATGTGAGGAGTGACAACACTCTGCACTCCAAAGATATTATGATATTTAACACTGCCTACACAGTTTTCATGTTGAATGGTTTTCTTAAGAGGACCGAAAGGTACTGAAATCTCTTAGCAAGATGAACAACGTGAACATTGTGCTGAGAATTTCCCTTATGGGCTTGGCGAGAAGGGACGCTCATTCTTCCTCCTTGCTGAGGTAGTTTTTTCATGGCCAGCAATTAGGAGCATTGTGTCCAATTTTTTTTACAGTAATAACACACTGGTCTATTAAAATAATTCCCTGATGGTGCAACAAGGGTGTTTTGTGACACAATTTTATCTATAGTCATTATGTTCAATTTGATTTAAATCTGTTTCAGACTTCAGTGATTTATCTTTTCCAAGAGTTTGGTGAGATGGGTATTACCGTTTTATATTTTGGGAAGAGTGATTTTCCCACAATTCGTATGCATATCTAATATTTTGTAAATAAATACACATAAAGTGTAATTCTAAAAATTGTATAGGTTTTCCACAAAAACTAAATGTAATCTCTCTTGTGGAGTCGAACTCTAGAGGATAGTGTTTACTATTTGTACTTCAGGTAATCTAAACCTCAAAACCACAGCTGCGTCTTTGATACTATTAATGTACACAGCCAGAGATTAATAAGGTGTCTGCGAGCAGTTAAGTTTTTGAATCCTAATTGAGTCAGGAGCCTAGATGGTACAAACTAATTCAAGATGTCTGCATGGTACATTCAAATGACAATGACTGTGAAATAGCCAACTGAGTTCTCTTGCTCATGTGATATTGCATGAAAAGATATACTGTACATCTTTTAATATCTCTGATTTAGAGATTGCGTTACTCTGCATAAAATTTTTTTAAAAATCCAAAAATTATAAGATTTGAAAGCACTCGGTTACGGGAAAGTTTTTAGTATATGGTGTAAAGAGTGGGTTAGCTCTCAAAGAACTGAAGAAAACTCATTGTGTGTAGTTGGTAAACTGGAAGTAGTCATTCTCAAAGGTGATACAAATACCACAGCACAATTCTGATTTGAGGCAAGTGGTACTGTGAAATACAAATTATTACTCACAGATACTAATATATATGGCCCTGAAATAAAAAATGGTGATTTGAGAGTTACTGTGAAGTATTCCAATTTCCGATTTCAATACAAGGCTTATGGTGCTTGCTGTTGCCAGATTGCAACCACGTAATGAAATTCTGGATTTTGAGTACTAGAATATAATATTAAAAATTTTTGAAACTTATATAATTGTAAATTATATAAGATTATGCTTCAAAATATGCATTTAATCACATTTCATATTACTTTAAAATATGTGATCTTTGAACGATTCTTGAAATGGGTTCGTATTCTGAACATAAAAGTATTTTTGGACATACGCCATTGCGGGTGAATGTTGTCGTATTGCAGAAAATCCCACAATAAAACAAAAGAAGAAAAGTTGGTACAGTGCCATATAAATGACTTTATTTCATTCGCAGTGATTTACTTCTGTAAAGCCACTGGCTCATCATTGTTCAAATGGGGCACTGCACTTTTCTTCTGCTTGTAACTTCGGAACACTTCACTGTAATTCATGTTGTACTACATAATATTAAACAGGCGAGGAAGATTAATCAAAAAGACTGTCTTTTTGAAAATTGCTAGTTAGCCATTTCCGTGAAAGTCAAAAGTAAATTAAAGTTTTATTGTAGTGCCTGAAACATATGCAGGCATTTCGACTTGTTCGCAAGGTGTGTAACCATACTAACAGGCGTGTTGTAATATTGTTGGAACGGATTTATCATCTGAGGTTTGTTATATGGATGGTGTAAAAATAGGTGCATACTGCAATAAAGCTCTTGCACTATGTGAGCAAAGAAACTGCACTATTAAAATAAAACCCACATGTTTATGGCAATATTCACCAAGTTTTACAAAATCTTACATCCAGGTAACCCCTTTGTTGCTAATGACAGTAAATTATTCCATGTCTACATACCAACTGACACATTTTGTAATGTCGCTAATAAAGTGCTTTGCATCACTGAATGGGGTATATGCTTTGTGTAATTGTTTGGACACATTCTTTGGACTAAAGCGATTTACGCTCAATTAAAAAAGGTGTTACACTGTACCTGATTGTAAGATTGAACTTGATTAATATTGCCATAAACTTTTGGGTTTTATTTTAATAGAGCAGTTTCTTTGCCCACATGGTGAAGAGTAACTGTTTTACAGGACTATGCAACTACTTTTACACAATCCATGTAACAAATCTTAGATAAATCCATCACAACAATATTGCAACATGCCTATTAGTTCTGTTACATGCCTTGCAAGTTAGTCGAAATACCTGCATATGTTTCACGCATTACAATAAAATATATTACATTTACATTTGATTTTCACGAAAACCGCTAACTCTTAACAATTTTTGAAAAGACGACCTTTTTCATTAATCTTCTTCGCCTGTTCAATATTATGTAGTAGAGCATGAATTAAAGTGAAGTATTCTGAAGTTACATGCAGAAGAAAAGTGCCATGCCCCATTTGAACAATTTTGGGCCAATGACATTACCAAACTAAACTACTGAGAATGAAATAATCATTTCTAAGACAATGTACAAAGTTTCGTTATTTAATATTACGTAGTTTTTGAAATTTTATTTGAAATGCAATGTGAAAGTCTATTTTCAAGGTAGCATAACTCCCACAGTTTTCTCTTTAGGGACAAATTGAAAACACATTTTCAACATCGTTTTCTGTGAGCTATCACCAGAAGAAATTAACACACTCTGTCCTGACTTGCCCTGTGTGTGTGTGTTTTTATATATATATATATATATATATGTGTGTATGTGTATGTATATACACGCACACACATATACAAACGTATGCACAGGATGTTAAAAAATTCAATGCCCAAATTGAAATGGAAGTTTGAGACAAATGCATATAAATTTGGCCATAAATCCATGTGTCGGAAACAAACAGTTCATGAGTAATGGGTATTCAGGGGTATCAGGTGTAATTTAGAAGACGGCGATGGTAATTGTTTATGGTACTTTATTTATTGAGCTATATTACAATAAACTTTCAAAATTAGTAGAATTAACCTCCACGTAGAGCCAGTATCGATGTAGCAGGGTGTTCCGTGTTCGCTGGAATACGTATGCGTGGGTTGTGCATCTTATAGGGAATACGGGACTCCTTGCTATGTAGATACCGGCTCTGCGCTGAGGTTAATGGTGCTCATTTTGAACATTTAATGTTACATTGATAAAAAAAGAAAGTACTGAAAACAATTACCATTGGTGTCTGCTTAATCACTTTTGATACCTCAGAATACTCATTACTCCTAAACTATTTGTTTCCGACACATGGTTATCTGTTGAAATATATTTTTATTTGTCTCCATCTTCCTTATTATTTTGAACATTGAATTTTTGAACATACTGTAATGTATATGTATGCATATATATGTATATGTATGCATATATATGTATATGTATACATATATATGTATATGTATGCATATATATGTATATGTATGCATATATATGTATATGTATGCATATATGTATATGTATGCATATGTATGTATATGTACAGTAGACTCCCGATTATCTGTGTGCTAGTTATAAGATTTGCTGATTATCCATGAAAAATCTTTTACCTTAAGTAGTTGTAAAATGTGTAATATGTGTTTGAAAAAATGTTTTGGTTATTTATAAATACATACTCTGTTTACTCACATAATGTTCAATTACTTGTATTGCCCGTAACCATTTTGTAAAGGCTTGAAGAATATTTTGGGCCTTTTCCAGCAGAGGAAACAATAAGTTCCGCATATGAATGGATTCACAAGATTGTTCTGCGGTTTCGCATGTGAATGGTTTATGGGATTTCCCCTAAAATATTCTTATTTTTTTTATTTGTATTTTTAGATTATATGTGCATACTCCTTGATCATTAATGTGAATAATCGTCTACTGTGTTAAATTGCTGCATTGTACTGTAGGAATGAATTTGACCTAATTTTTTTACTCAGTTCTAAGAAAGGGTAATCGTGGATTATCTACGATTTTGGATAATCCGAGGCATCGGCACCCTTCATTTATGTGATAATCATCTACTGTATTAAATTGCTGCATTTTACTGTAGGAATGTATTTGACCTTTTTTTATTTCTACTTAGATCTAAGAAAGGATAAACATGGATTATCCAAGGCATCGGCACTCTCCATTAGTGCGGATAAACGGGAGTTGACTGTATATGTATGTGTGTATATGTATATACATATATATATAGTATATATATATATATAGTATATATATATATATATATATATATATATATATATATATATATATATATATATATATATATATATATATATATATATATATATATATATATATATAT
>PNEQ01047737.1:0-13180 GCA_003012365.1 Medauroidea extradentata
TGCCCAGAGGCGGAGCAATCCATGCTGAATCCAGGAGTTTGTAAGGTGTTGGGTAAGTGTTAAGACCCACTTAACTCCTCGAGTTATCGGATTCCTGGGATACCACTGTTGCCGCAATCCGCCACTTTTTGGTGACTTGTTGATTACCCAGCACCCACTTACTGCCGTCCTGCGACGCCACTGACGCCGCGGGGTTGTGCAATCGTCTTCCTACTCTTCCGCGACGCCACCGACGCCGCGGGATTGCGACACCGTAACAATAGCCTTTAAACCGCTACTCGTAGATTGAATGCATACTGGAGCATGAACTGGAAATATTTTAGCATATGATTATTGACTTTGTACGGATTCCGAGTGACATTAAATGTACGCGTGAATAATCTTAACACGACAGTTATTGACAGAGAGTATTATAAATACAGATTAAGAGATCCATACGTTGACCCTGTATGAAATGAATCCAACATGTACGTTATAACGGGAGCGTTAGGGGTTACGATTGGCACAGTATCTATATCACTCTCCTCGCACCAAGATGATCCGGTTTCGATTCCTGGTGAGGTCGGATCCAGATTTTCTGCATGGTGTTTGCGTTGCGGAATTTGCCATTTGTCAGTGGGCTTTCTCGGAGACTCCTGCTTCTCCTGAACTCCATATTCCGTCACTTCTCCCTTTTAGGGCTTAATTTTATGTCATCCTTCAGGGCCAGCAGGTGATTTGAGGAATCGAGTCAAAGTATACACTCGGGGGAGGATATAACTTCAGGAAATCTCGACACTTCTGATGGAACTTACTTAGTACCTATGTGTGTTACTTGTCTTACACAATGCCAGTAGGCATTTCTATCTCTAAAATGAACCTGAGATATCTATTCCACCATATTTTCAGTAAATTTCATATTGCATTGCGACTGACATACAGGATGTTGCAAAATTGTCCGTCAATATTTTGAGAGATCAGTACTCACTTCTAGAGGAACATACAAGGTCATAGTAACATAGGTCCAAAAATGCAATGTTACTGTACCAAAGGTCTCATGATTATTGAAGGCCTTGCAATCTAGTTTCTACTTTTTTTTGTGATATTAATTTTTTACGTCTAAACGAGAGCAGATATCATAAATCTATCCAGCAGTTTTGATTAAAATCATCTTCTCCGTGTTGGCAGATTTTTATCAAGGCAGTAAATACTATGGTTTTCGCTTTTTATGTAATTAACTAAATTCTGGTTAATTGACTATTTAGTCAAAGCCGTAATATTTCTTGCTTTAAAAAAAAAAATATCTATCACGGAAACAACCACTTTATACAAAACTGACAGCCAATATTTTGGTATCTGCTCTCGTTTAAGCTTAAAAATATATATTATTGCAAAACCAGTAGAAACTAACGAACAGGGCCTTAACTGTGGAATGCTACATCGGACAATGCCTATCATACAATTATATACGACTTGACTTGTATGTAGTTGCTAATAATATCAGCAATGCCGTTCCACAGTAACACAACCCACCCCGCACGCTATGCATATATACGCCGTACTGTGAAATGTAGTGCAGAAGTGGTGCATTTACAGACCTATGTACATATAAAGTTTTTTGCTACTCCATGTGTGAGAATTGTTCCTCCGAAATATTGTCATGCAATTTCGGAACACTCTGTGTAGTGTGAACAGTAAGCGCCCTAATGAAGTTACGCGAAACAAGGTATAAACGGGTGTAGTGTGGTCTTGATGTATGAGAAGAGGTATTGTGTCTTACTACACGTTCTATTAACTAGCCTGGATTTAACAACCAATAGGGGAGTGTCGGTAATTGATGTCAGGTTATTGAATAATAAGTTCGTCTCCTTTTGTATGCTACACTATGGAGTGTATCTACCAATAACTAGTCAAACGTGTGTATAGTAGAATCGCAACATTTGGAACGCGTCAACACTTTGCCACTGGATGTCCTCGGACACCCTCCCCGTACACTATTAATTTTTGTAGAACACTTGGGGGATCCACCAGTCATCTTAAGACGTGTCGTTCGGCGGTCAGCCTTGAGTAAGGATGGATCTATGTGATGAGGGCGGTGAGATAAAAACGCGAAAGACGACGAGAGAAATGTGGGCAAACCTTACGAAAAGATAGTTTCTGCCATATTCTTCACACGTAAACTTCGTTCAAAAAACTTATCTGCTTTTTTAGAAGAATGAGTTGAAACAAAGGCTCTTGTGGTGTGTTGTCGCACCATGAAACATACTGATAAAAAGCGACAGATACTTTTTAAATTGCATTTGGCTTGTATGGGTCAGCTTGAAATACAGGAGAAGTGTAATATGTTCAGTACAGTTATTAAAACTTACTATTCGTGTGCAGTAATAGTATTTTTTGGCACAATTTGTAGCAGCCTGTAGTCTTCAGTGCCCCGAGACACTCAGCCATTTTTCTCATTTATCAGGCCACATAATGTTCCAACGCAGAGACAGCAGCACTTTTCAAACTGTACAACTTAGCTTTCCAAGTTGATGTAACACCAACAAATTTTCTAGGATCATAATTTATTTTAGCGGTTAAATATATTACTTGTTAGGTGAAGTGCCCGTGCACCTCTTCTTCGCTGGGTAAGAGAAAAGACTTCTTTCGATGTGAAGCCAGTATCTCATCTCCACCCACGTGCACTGAGACGAGGTTTACGACACAAAGAAGTATGCTGAAAGGGCGTCTAACTAAATGTTCGTTTGTGCAGGGAAAGTGCTCGGGCTTGGAGGCGAACTTCCCATCTCCATTACCACCGGCACGTTGGAGTCGAGCGAAACCACGAGAGGTAAAATTAAAATCCGCCATTATTCACGCGGCTACAGAGCAACTCAAAAAGACTTAGTACCAAAGCCTTCGCCCCTGTACCCGAAAGAAAAAGTGGGTGGGTTAATTTCTTTGTTCCATACACGGGTAAAATGGGTTCATTTCATTCCACACAGAATTAAAAATGTTTTCCATCCCATAGTGAAGTGAAGTACCTACTATATAATACGAACACTTTCTAGAAAATGTTTAGAAAGCAGTTTCAGACGTCCAGAACAGAGTAATACAGACCTCCACAGAGTCGCCAGTTACTTGGCTGCTCACGGTAGTACGATAATTAGTTCTTCCTTGGATAATGCTTGAGTAACTTTGGCATTCACGCGTGCAAGTTCAGGTTTCATTATTGTGCACAAATGTCATCTCAGGAACAGTGCCATTCCAGTAAAGGTTTGTCACCTCTGGCAACGAGTATTCTGGTAAGAACACAAGAAAACCAAAAATAAGCATGACGTTTCTGTACTCAGTTATGCATTAGTTAATGTGTAACCAACAGCTGGCTATGACATTGGATATTTATTTACTTTATTTATTTTTGGATTTACTTATCGTTGACAGCGAAGTCATTGTAGATGGTTTAAACACATCTGTACATGAGGGCTGGAATCAGCCATAACCTTCGTGAAGAAACTATCTCAGCCTGCGCCTGGAGTAAACTGGAATCAAAATGGCCAGAGCCTCGGATCAAACCCGGGTCTTCATGAATGTGAGTCCAACATGTTAACGTTGTGCTACATCACTAGGTGTCAGCGAATACAAGAACATTTTAGTAATTATTCTTGCTTTGTTCTTAGAAGTATTTGTGTAAAAATATTTGCATAAAAATTTGTGTATGACCACTGTTGGCGTAGTGGATAGAGTATTAGCCTCCGGCCAAGGCAATCCGGGTTTGTTTCCTGGCGAGGTCGAGCCCTGGATTTTCGCACGTGGGAATCGTGCTGGACAATACCGTCGGTCGGAAGATTTTTTCAGGGAACTACCCCCTCCCGTCTTTATTACGGCGTTGCTCCAAACACGCCAGCGCTAAAAACCTCGCTGATAGTCGCTGACCAAAATTTCTTCACTTCAAATGGTTGTGCTCAGAAAGACTAACGCTCACATGGTTTCCGAAACTTCTGTGGATTGGCTTCGAGCTTTAAACGACTTGCTCTCCTCACCGTATCATTGCCCTGACAATCAAAAACTTCGCTTGTCATAAAAATTACGTATTCCTGAGCTCGGAAGTTTGTGCTTCATTCTAGCATTTTCACTGTGTAGTAAGTTCAGTTAAATATACACTCGGTTTAGAATGATCTGTAAATATACCACAAATATTAGTGATAGTCTTGTCAGCCTTTCAATATATTTATTATATTTAGCCCCATACGTTTAAAATACTTCACAATTTATACACACAAATTTTTTATATGGAGCTCTAAATTGCTCTGTTATCCAAATATTTTGAAATATATATCCCCCTCAGTTCTCTTTTTGAATTCAGCAAACAGTCTCGATTCTAGAGGAATGTTAACGTAGTTTTTTTATACAGTATTATAAATTTTAAAATATTGCTACAATAATGGCTTTAGAGATAAAATAAGCTAATTAACGTGGTTGAGGTCCGAATAGCTCCTTGAAAATAGTGCGAATGTCCGTTGTAAATGAAGTTAAGCCTAAAAAGTTAATTATCAAATTTTCAGACACCCTTGTTTATTCCGCTAGAGTGTTCGGTTCAGAGAGAGAGAGAGAGAGAGAGAGAGAGAGAGAGAGAGAGAGAGAGAGAGAGAGAATCACACACTTCTAATACAATACATATTCTTAATGTTGGTTGTGTAGAACGTACCTCTTTGCGTGATAGTTGTATTATAATTAACTTTAGGTTATATTATAATAAGTGAATGAGTATTACATACAGTGACAAAACTGCTAGAAATATGTGTTAGAGAGTACAGAAATCTCATTGCAATATTATTTTTAAATGATAAATAAACCCAGTTCACCATTCCCAGAGACCATAACCTAAAATATTATTCTTTAAATTACAGTACTAATAATATACCTACACTTCATCAACCATCTTACACTGTACCTGACCTAAGACTTTTTTAAAATCGAAAAACAGTAGAATCTTGTTTATCCGATATCCGCTTATCCGACATCCTATATTATTCCACGTTCCACACACAAAATAAAAACGCATCAATCGGCAGTAAGGACTGCCAGTTGTGCTCTCGACTCTGTTATCTGTTGCATAATATTATTACAACATTCGTAATATCTAAAATGTTACAAAATAGTAACATGATTTAACATTTAAAATGCTTATTTCTAACATTTACTTGTTGACCTACATTTTCAGGTATCCGACGTTCTGTCGGTCCGTTTACGTCGGATAAGCGAGACTCCGCTGTGCGGGCGCTTATACGGTAGATGTTTTCAATCGTGAGTCGTATGACAAAAGAGTAAATTCAAGAGCTAGCCAGAAGCACGTGTGTAGTTACTGCGTGTCAAATTGATACGGTTTAACCCAGTCAGCAGCCGGGTCTTGTTAGGGACCAAACAGCCTTCTTGACAAGCTCGCGAGCAATTAAGTAAACGGAGCTGGCGCACGGTAACTCGATAAACAACGCAATTGAGGAACTAGTCCCACGAGGCGCCGCAGTGCGACGAGGGGCGCTAGTGTCAGGAGGAGACAGTACGGGAACATCTTCTGCAGTACCCTCGTGCGACGAACATTCGTAATGAGACAGGGTTGGCAGCTCGGCTGGTGGTCGCTAGATAGAGGGAGATACGGACTGATGTAACCGAGGGACGAGGACAGTAACTGACTGACCACAGCCAGATGTGACCCGGGGACCGTAGCCGCAGAACCCCGGTCGCATGGTCGACGAAGGGACGGGCAGTCGATTCAAGACTCGGATCCCTCGGGCTATCATGTGCTCTCCCCTTTCCAGCCCTTCCCGCCTGAACTGACGCTAATGAGACTCGTTAGGTGGCGCCAGCCTATAACGAGGCGCCAGTTCCCTCCCTCCTCCCAAACTCCGCTCCTCCCCCTTCCTAACATGGACCGCTTTGCGGGTCTGCCTATCGGAACGGAATGTCTGCGCGCCGCCACGAAGCGCCTGAACCGGACGTTCACCAACTGCCCTTCTCACCCTCGTCGTTCTGTACGTTGGGCACGTAGTCGCGAAGAATTCCTGGAGGAGGAGAATCGAATACCAGCCGAGTCTCTCTGCCAGCCCGGGCGGTTGCTAGACTTCCGCTCGTCGTTCCCTGTTTTCCCCGTTGCCAGAATTATCATTTGTTTTATTTAGAACGTGTAAAGTGATTGTCTGCTTTCAGTGTTATTTGTTACACGGAAAATAATTTTCAGCTTTGTGACTGTTAATTTTTTTAAGTACTGCACATTGCCAATACTAATAAAAGCCTTTTGCCTTTGCAAAAAAGAACTCTACCATAGTTTACCAGATATGCTAATTAAATTCCACATTAGTGTTCAGTTACACTGCATTTGATCAAATATACAAACAAATAATACGTCATCGTATCCTAAGAAATCATAACTCATGGGTAGTTTTTTATACTTACGGTGAATAAAAAGTCCTAACTTTCATTCCAAATCGTTTCTGTACCTTCATAGATGCCCACAACTCCAGAAGTCTGCAGGATTACAAGAACAACAATTTGAAGTTAGTATCTTTCGTGTAGTGACATTTATACTATTGTTTATGTTGTACTAGCGTTTAATGTAGTTTCCTAATAACTTCCAGGAAATATATCATTGAGTATATTTAAATTGTAAGGAATTGTGTGTAGGGGATGTTTGTTCACCAATCGTGTCTCAATAACAACTAAACCTCACAAGCATTGGATAGACTGTGCACTATATTTTCGCCCACCTTGTATGCACTATTGATAGCTTCCAAATTAAAAAAAAAATCCCTTAAATATTTTACCAGCTGGGTATAAAATAATAAATCTTGCGTTCATGTTGACTCAGCATTCATTCTTATTAAGGAGGGGATTAGGAGAAAATACCGTGACTCAGCAAAATAAATTTTAGAATATGTTTTCATATAGACAACTTGACTGAATTGTTTTGTTTTGAAGTTTTTTTTTTAAATGATCAACAATGACATTTACAATATAAGTAATTTACAAAAGAAGGCAGCATTCTGCCGCGGTTTTTCTCGCGCGGAGTTTTTGAAGAAAATCTGAAATGATAGCTTATCGTGATAGTGAGATATTGAGGATATGACGAAAACACATTTTACGACTATTCATCCCAAAGCAAAACTATACCTCACCAGGTTTATTAGATATAAAGGATATCGGGAAAATACATTTTTTCCCTTTAGTGGGTCCCACGCCGCCAGCGAAAGCAACCCTTAAATTTTCATACTTAAAATAGAAAATTAACTGTTCATCCAGCTGCCGTTAATATGTGCGTATATAATATCATGTCATTTATTTGTTGCCTTGTATTAGACGGAATTCAAACCCTGAATCTCTTACTAGTTTTTCGAGCAATTATGCCACGACAAGTTGTTAGAACTCTTGAGATACTAAATGTGTTTATATAAGCCTGTGCTCAAATATGTATACTCATTAATATGACGGCACCCCTAAATTGTCGAATGTTGAAAACATAATAAAATAGCTGGTTAGGCATTTACATATTCAAAAACCATCTCAATATCTAAACAGGTTTAAGAGATACAGAGGGTTAATTGAAACCATTGCACTTAGAGGTTGAATTTCAAAATAATTCTTAAACAACTTCTTAGGTACATGTAAAAACTTCCTTCCGAAGCAAAAATCAATTCGCTATCTCAATGGGTTTAAGAGTTATCGCGAGGCAATTTAAAATATATTTTACTGCATTTCGCTCCATTAATATAAAATATTTTCTTAGGTGCTGACGGCGTAAAAGTATGCCACCCTCAAAATTTCATGACTCTAATTATGGGCTGTGCATTTATGACTGAGTGGGACACTTCATTAATATATATATATATATATATATATATATATATATATATATATATATATATATATATATATATATATATATATATATGTGTGTGTGTGTGTGTGTGAATAAATATGATACAAAATTAGCACATTCTGTGCTGAGTATCTGGCACTGGTATCTGAGGTTAGCGGGTATGAAGAAGTAAGGTTATGAGAACCACTTTTATTTTTTTGAAAAATTTTAATCTTTCTGTTTTCACGCATTGAAAAGTATCGGCTCAAGGCATAATTTGGCTTTCTAAGAACCGCTATATATTTAAAATACATACGTTTTCAATTTAACCTAACCATCAGTGTGTCTCGTGAACAGTGTTACAGAGCTTAATTACAGCGCAAGTTCAGAACTAGAAGATTTACTAGATAAATTATAAGTGTGTATTGGCCCCTGATAGTCCACATTAACTTGACTTTATTGTTTAGAAACCTTTTATCTGAAAACAATAGACGCATTTTTAAAGTTGTTAATACACTTTGGAAAATAGCTCTCACCAATAATTTTATCCTAAGTCTGCAGACATAATGCTCCAGAGGAAACTTAAAACACTCCATATAATTAAAGATGAAGGTAAAAATATAATATAACAATGTTGATATAGAAATAATGGTACAATAATGGAGGACGTATTTTCGTATTATTAAAGACGTATTTGCGTATAGTATATAGATGACGTCAAAATGGAGTTTAAATGCACAGTAAAAAAAATTTGTATATTTACAAGGAAATTCTTGTAACGTAATATCAGAACATTATCAGTCAGATAATAAAAGTAAGATGTCAGAAACCTTTTTAAAGTGGTTACAAATATCGTAAACAACTTTGGGAACAGTAAAATAATGCTAACGAGCAGATTTTTCGAATTGAAACAAAATAAACCTAGGAGACCTTTCACATTTTACAAAACATTTCGTACTTTCACAAAAAAAAAAAAAATTTTGGAAACTAGTTTCCAAAAAAAATTTTCGTAACACTACAAGAAATTATTGTAAACTGAACCAGATATTAGCTGTAAATATACAATTTTTTTTGTAGATTTACAGAAATGTTTGTAAATATACAAAGAAATTTGTAAATTTACAAGATTTTGTAAATTTTACAAAATATTTTCGTAGTGTTACAAAAAACTTTTTTGGAAACTGGTTTCCAAAAAACCTTTTTGTAAAAGTACAAAAATTTTTTTTACTGTGTGTTTACAAAATTCTTGCACTATCGTAGTTAATAATTCTAGAGAATTAAAGCGCTATCCAGTCGAGGCGTTTGGTATGAATTTGCTCTGAGAGTGAGAGAAGACATTTTTAAATTCCAGTCTGTGTTTCTAAGAAAAAAACGTGGTAGTTAAAAAAAGTAAAAAAAAAAAAAAAAGAGAGAGAGATCGGTAACCAAGCTAGTGGACTACAAATGACGTACGAGGTCTTCAAATTGAAAGTGTAAACATAATACGATATAAACATTTAGTAGGGCATTTGTTTTAAATTATGTTATGTTTACAATATGTTTTAAGAATACAGAGATTCATAGTGTAAACAAAATGCCCCAGAGCAGGCGTGGTATAACAAACACACTACGCGAGTCATGTGCGAAACTGGAGACGAACATTTTATTGGCAAAATACGGTACGGAGACACAACATGGCTACACAGCACGGAGGCCTTCGCGCTCAACATATACCGTACTACTATTTTTCAGACCATCAAGTTAATGCTGATAACTATGGCCCGGTAGTTTTCGCGAAAAGATGTTTGCCCCACTTTGCTTCAGTGTCTTACGTGCACACCTGCAGTTTAGCTTCATGGCTATTGACAGAGTGTTTTTGTGCAGAGTCGTTATTCATTTGACTGTGCCAATCAGTAGACGGATAACTGTCACACATCACGTCTGTGATTTGCGGGTTTAATTTCCACACGCTGGGTGTTACGGCATCCAATCACTGACCACATAGCAGAGATGCAGGTGCGCACGTAAGGCACTGAAACAAAGTGCTGCAAAATACTTTTCGCGAAAATTACCGGGCTCTACTGATAACATTTCTGAACTGGTCGGGACTAGACTTGTTTAGTAGTATACAAGAGATAGTATATAGTGACGTACGTAAAAGTCTCGAACATAGGCCATTGTTGCGCGGATAATATGCCCGCTAATCTGACAGTTACACAAAATAATGAAATTTAAGTGTCAAGGATAGAGACGAAGGTTAGAGGTACGTCAGTTTCGCGAATTCATTTGGCGTTAGCCTAGATTTCTCAGTCCTGTACACGCACTGGACACAATCGATTATTCATTGGCTTACAACATTACAAGCGAGTAGCACGTGATGGCTCTAGGAATTATTTTACTACTGACTTGCGGTAGTCAAATACGTTTCGTGACAGCCGCCAGCTAATCACACACGTGATTATGAAGTATTCATTTTGGCGTTCAACCTGGCCTGGAACGTATCTGCGAAATTGACGTGCCTCTAATGAGTAATGATTAGGGACTGGAAAATTTTGCGAATTCAATGACCTGTAGGCTAGAATCCATTATACTATGCATACCCAAGCCTTGTATATTCGTTCATTGTCTGCTGTTCCACTGAGTAGCGGCTAGTTGACTAATAGTCGGGGCTTGAGTATGCATACTACAATGGATTCTAGCCTACATGTCATTGAATTCGCGAAATTTTCCAGTCCCTAGTAATGAGGGTATATCGCGAAAAATTTTTGTGTCAACATACCCTTGAAAATATTGTAGTTTTTGTATAATGTATGATTGGGTGATATACGTCTGACCACGGTCGTAGAAGAACAGGTCTGGACACTCGCCTATCTAACAATGTATTTTGCTTGACCCCCTTGTTGTTTGGCTGTAGTTTAAGTTACCGAGAATGTCGTACTTTTTGGCGCTGTTTTCCGGGCGGTCGGACTCAAACGCTGTCCACTTTTTCCCATTGTTGAATTTATAAAGTAAATTAAGATTGCTGGAGCCATTTTTTAAATTTGTGAGCGAAGAAAGTATTTCATAAATTGATAAAAAATACGTGTTGATAAATTATTTATCTTAGCGGAAAGGAAGTGGGCGGAGTTTAGTCCGACCGCCGTAACATCAGCGCCAATAAAACACAATCTTCTTGGTAACTTGGTGAACTACAGCCAAACAACAAGGGGGTCAAATATCCAGGCGAGTGTCCAGACCTGTTCTTCTACGGCCGTGCGTCTGACACAACGCATCTGTCTGCAGACTAATAGCAGACATCAAATATTACTATAGCGAGATTCTTATAGGCTCAGTCAAATAGGGCAACAGCTCAACGTACAAGCGGAGGCCAGTAATATTTTGTTGAGCTGAACGTGCGTTGAAACCCAGCAAACACTCAAGTTTTCCCGGGATAAATAATAATCTGTAGTCATGGACTACCTTCGGACATAATACCTCACTCCATGGCTTCACTTGTTGGAACGGTATAAGGCGCAATCATTCCTGGTTACAGTGTGTAGTGAAAGAAAAGCATTATTATAGTTGACACACTTCTGTTAAATTATGGACAACCTTCTTGTTTTGCTATCGGTAATATCTGGATTGTTATTACAACATTTTTTTGTGTAAAAGAAGCAAAGAGCATCTAATTTTTAAAGAATATGAAGTTACTTTTACAGGACACATTGCTGTACAAACAATCCACCAAACAGGACTGTCGTCCCTATTTTACGAGAAGTTTCAGAACTACAACAATGTTTTTTTTTCAAGAGGCTATGTTACCTATTCCGTTAATTTTTTTTTAAATTTCGTATAACAAATGACGTGTGTGATGAATAACCGGCAATATCTCTCATTACAAACATTACAGTGTTCTGTTATGTGCGTATTATTAGACAAAATTAGTTATAGTAGTTATTAAGTCTTTATTATTAGTTGAGAGATAACAATTAACTTGAAATTTGAATTAGCTTAATTATTCGAAAGTTTGCTGATGATATTTCAAAATTAATGTGCGTACCGGTAGTTAAAGTTAAGGTTATTGGCTAGGCCGCTATTGAAAAATATTCAAATAAATCTTGCCAATTTTCGAATAACGAAGAACTTAAGAAATTTTCCGCATGGTAAGTTACACAGCCTCTTGCGAGGGCGTGGTGGATAAATAAGTGCTGAATTCTTTAACTGAGATTTACACTTTTTGAAAACCAATGTAGAAAAACTACAAAACAGCAATCCTTGATAATTTTACTAGCCAACTTTATGAGCAAACATTTATCCAGAATTACGAATTTTTTAACCGTGATAACTTGCGCCGCAATTAAATGTACGAGATTTCGGCGTCAGAGATTGTAATGCAGATATACAGCACTGGATACAAATTTTTGCTCAGAAAGTTGGCAAAAATGATTGCCTAGGATTGCTGTTTTTTTTTTTTTTTTTTTTAATTTGAAAAATGGCTTCGAGAAACCTACAATTCTGAACTGACGCTATTAGCACTGAATTGTATACCACGCATTCTTAAGTGTGTATTCTGCCTCCAAATTGTCGTCTTCCATTTATTTCAGAATTCTCGTCATGCGGATCTCACGCGCACGTTCCGAGACATAAAATATACGGTCCCGAGAGTATTTTCGCCTCGTGGAAAATAATAATAAAAAATTTTCAACACGCGGATGTCTTTATCACGAAAAAAATATATACATTACGCTGGAATTTAATATAGGGGTAGCGTGCGAGGTAATATTTTCAAATCAAGCCCCGCCACTTCCCGTTTGCATGTTTTTCGTTCTTGATATCCGTCGTCTGGTACTCTCACCAAGCCTACTTTAAAACCTCCCCTACCCCTTCAAAAAAAAAAAAAAAAAAGCTACTTGAACACCGCCACCGCTGAACCCTCCAACCCGCTCCTCGAAAACCATTACTCCCGACGAAGCCGAGAGCGGTCGGTCACGTGATACCAATTTTTTTTTTCGCACCGGAAGTCGATTTTCGGAGAGCGCGCAACCCGCCTTCTCGCGTTTGAAAAGTGTTCCCGCAGGGGGCTGCTCCGGATGGAGGGCTTTTTACTCACTCCTGCCCTCGCGGGAGTAGAATTAAATCGAATAGGCGTTGGGGAAGGGGGATGGAGGGGGTGCGAATGCGTACGCATTGTCCGCCGAGAAGACGGTGGGAGGCGACAAATGTTCGGTTGACGTACCTGAGCTCTGGCGGCCTCGGGACGTAACCGCTGCGCCGAGAACACGTCTTAAGGGCGTCTTATTGGGTGAAAATCAAAATGTTATATTTGTATGAAATAGTATTTGTTATATGGACGTTACTTGCGAGTACAAATTGTCCTCTTACAAAAAAAAAAAAAAAAAAAAAAAAAAAAAA
>PNEQ01047738.1:0-29764 GCA_003012365.1 Medauroidea extradentata
GTCGTGATTTTAACTTTAATTGGTTACTTTTACAAATGTCTATGGCAGGACTCAAAATCGTTTCGAAATTCTTTATTTAAAGGGGTGAAAATACGTGAAATGTGTTTTCGATTATCCTTCCATATCTATCGAATCAATCGAGATATCGAAGTACTCTTTGCTTTAAATTGGTGCTTTTGTAAATATTCCAAGTACCATTTAAAATATATTTTCTGAATTCGGCCCTAAACTGGTTAAAAAAAGGGGTAATATGAGTTTTCGACTCACATTCGATAAATATCGATCCCATAGCTTTTTATACAGCGACGTGATTTTTGTTTAGGATTGATGCTTACTCAAATACATAAAAAGTAATTTCAGGAATTTTCGAAATTCGTCACCTAAGGACGTTAAAAGGGGTGAAAAGTGGTGAAAAGCGTTTTCAATTAATCGTCTATATATCTTGAACCCAGAGGGGCTAATGTTGTGTTTTTTACGTCCACGAGATACCAATAAAGTATTCTAAAACGTGATTCAAGGGTTTTTCGAAATTTACTCTCTTAGGTGGTGAAAAGACCTTGAATGTGTTTTAGATAAATCCTCGATATCTATCGAACCCGTCGAGATATACAATTAATTTTTGCTTCAGGATGATGAATACAGAAATTATCGCAAAACGGTTTTCAGATTTCTCGAAATTCGATTTCTCAATACTGCGCAGGGGTGACATGTGTTTATTTAGTGAATGATCGATTTTGATTCGACTGAACGGGCTAGCGATGTGATTTACACTTCAGTTGGATACTTATACGAATGTCTAAGATGTAAATTTAAAATATTTTGAAATTCGACACCCAAAAGGGCGAAAAAGCACAAAATTTGTTTTCCATCAACCCACGATATCTATCTAACCAGTAGCGATATTGAGGTGTTGTTCGCGTCAGAGTGATGCTTACGTAAATATTTAAAAAAATGTATGTATTTTTTTGTTTGTTTGTAAGAAACGTGATTATTAAGAATAAAACTAAGTTGGTCAATAATCAAGGCAGACGATCCGAAAAGCAGGAACGAGCAGCGAGAAACAACCTATACAGGAGTTTCACTCTACAGTAACCTATCGAGACGTGGTGTTGTACAAACTCTATGAGCCCAGGACACATATATTTTATTTTTTTAATAAAATTTTATTTTCTTGAATTATTTGGACTTTACATGACGCAGTTGTTTGTTACTTAGGTCTACATTCCGGCAGGTTCTGGGCTCGAATTCCGTTAAAAGCTACGTGCGAGCGTTCAATTCTGACACACAATAACTACAAGGCAGATCGAATTAGTTTAATTTACATGTAGTCGTTTAAAAGGGGTAAAATTGCAGTTCGCTTTACACTTAGGTTCCTCTACAACATCAGCTGACACATCGTTGGTATACTGCCATAAGTGTTAAAGTCATTAATGTTATTTTGTTTAAAAACACTATTAAATTGTAGATATTAAGAAAAATGTGGTACGTTTCTATACTGTGACGCAACAGTACGAAATGACGAATATATTTAAAACTTGAGCAATTGTTCGTGAACAATATATACATATTCCTAGCATTTTTATCATTTTATCTCATTTTGACTGGGTCACTTTTGGCAGTAAAACGACGATATATCATCTAATTAATATTAAGTTTGCTGTACCAAATACGTTTCCGTGAAACCTTTACCCACTGAAACTTTGTAATGGCAATAAAGTTCCAGTGAATATGTTGAAAGTTTGTAATTGAGGGCACCGTCACCAATGGTTGTATACAGGGTAAATAAGATGTTTTTCATTCGATTCACCTCTTACCTTAGGTGTCTGTAACTACCCCACAGCGTCAAATTGGCAGGGTTATAAATAAGGTCCAGGCGAAGTCGCCGTTAATCTCAGGGACTAATTTAAGACTGATTTTCGCGTGGACAGCTATAGCTACTTATCCTGCTGCAGAACTAGCCGCTTGGACATTTTAACATTTGATGACTGAAGTACCAATCTTGAGTACAAATAGGTTCTTCAATTAAAGTAAAAAATATTACCAGCAGTTGCGAATAATACTCGCTAGCAAAGCCGCGGGGGACTGCTAGTATATATATATATATATATATATATATATATATATATATATATATATATATATATATAAAACTAGGCCAGTTTGAATACAATTAAAAGTTGTTTGTTGTTACCCAAGCAGCAAGGAAAAATTTAAAACATTTCTTAAATATTACTTAATTGAAAATGCAATATTTAATAACAAAATCTTTTAATGATATCTTTAAAATGTTGCTTGAAAAAAAAATTAAAAGAAAATACATTTTTAACATGTTGTTTGTACAACATTATTTATACAATAAATAAATAACAACTTCAAAATGATTTCTGAAAAACTTAAATGACAAAATATTTTTAATATGTTTTCTTTATATTTAGATAATGTTTTAGAAACATTATAAAATATAGCAACAATGTTTCGTTTGCAATGGGTTACCTATAACATTGCTGCAATATTTCTACAAAGTTGTTAAATATGTAACAAATATTTCAGTAAATATTTTTAAAATATATCCTTGCTGCTTGGGTAAAAGTTTCATTTTAAATATAAGCATTAAATATATGTTACAATGAATAGTTGAACTAAGAATAACTAATTCCATGCTTCAGATATCACCTACTTATGTTGTCACATCACTTAACATTTAATGGACTGTAACTACAAAACCATCCTGTTGTTATGCTATGGATAAACACTTAATATATTACAACAAAAAAGGAATCCTTCGGTTCCCTGACTTTGCAAATCTGTCAATAACCTAATCTACGTCTGCTGGTATGTCTCGGTGTACATGTAGAAGTGCAAGTCCTGTCAGCCTGTCTTCCAACATTCGTGATCGCAGCCAAGATTTAATCGTCGAAGGGCAGAGAAACTTCTCTCTGAACTGGCATTGCTGACTGGAAGGGTTGCAAGTATGTGAAGTAACCGATGAATTATAGGATACACATCCTTGTCGCAGCTGTTAAGTGCCTGAATAACATTCGGTGGTACTTTTTCTTCGGGAACCGAACTCCACTTGTTTTTGTACAGGGAAAATTCTCCTTTTAGAAGGACAGGTGCAATTCTTTCGTCTACTTCCATAAGGTGTAGAAAACGATGTATTAATGCATTAATGTTCCTGCCATCAAGCTCATGTTCCTCGTTTGCCTTCTTGTGCCATATAATCGTTCTGGACGTTATGAAGGATAGATTAAAAACATCAAGAGTTTCAGATGGAAACTTGGCTATCGCGATCGCGACTGCACTGCTTCTAAACAAGATCGCAGAACCACCTAGCGGCTCTTCTCCGCCTCTTCATGGTTCTGTGACCTTGTTTTCTGGCCAAAAATAAGTTTTACAGTACGCCTAGCTTCGACCAAAATTCGTCCGAATGGCATTGGTTGCGCTGGCTTCTGATCTATGTTCCTGTTAGTGGTAGGGGCTAGGTACTGCGACGTCATGATGTTTGTACTATGCCGCCATGCCCCCCCCCCCCTCTTTGGATCCGCACCTGATTCAAGCTAGAATCATTTAGAGGCGGTTCTAATTGTCATGCACCTTCCCGTGCAAGTCGTTTGTTTATATTTTCATGTGGCTAGTTTATGTACGTTAATATATTCTAAATAGTATTTATTTGAGAGTAGAGCACAAATCGAAGCCTCGTATAGGTACAAAACTTTATTTTTCAGTTTCTATCCTGTATATAACTGATGGATTAAAATGACAAATGCCATATACTTGTTATTTTTATAGTAAGAAAAATTACAAAATTAATAAAATAATATAAAAAACAAAAAAAAAACGGTCTCGTATTTCTAACCTTATTTGGAATATAGGCACATTCAAGCTAGTACGCAAGTACTGCCGTGTGTACGGTACATTCATGAAGTATGTATACAAGGGAGTGTAAATTTTCTTGTTCATATTTTCGTGATTACCTTGGTGTACAAGAAAGAGGCCCGTGTGTATTGGGCTTAATTTATATCGAGCAAGACCATTGATGACTGCATCCATCGAAAAGGGAGAGGGTTATAGAAGCGCCACCCTCTCGACGTGTATCGAAACCACAATCGCAGCAGTCATGCAGTGCCATCTAGCGGATGTAGTCAGAACATCAAGGAACGGGCGGGAGAGTCAAATATTAGCGGCCTGTTCAAATGCACTACTATGACACATAATATTACCTGTATTATAAATTACTGCTCCTTTAATATTAAACTACACATATACATTGCAGAAATAATCTGTCTGCTATGTGTTGCAAGCAAATTTATGACTATTGTAGTTTACTGTTCCTTTAATAACAATTTCACACACGGTACAAACGCACACCACTTCATATTTGGATTGCATTAACTTCCACTATGTACTATATGGAGTGTTAAATATTTGTCAGTGTATAAGTGCATGCACTAGAATTTTGCATAGTGGTGTAAAGAAAAAAAGAAAAGTCATAAATATTGATAAATATGAGTATAACAGAATACGAATTAATTTGGGCCCTCGCAACTATGTTAAGAAACTATAGTAACCAGAATAAATAAATAAATAAATAAATAAATATATATATATATATATATATATATATATATATATATATATATATATATATATATATATACAGGTTGTTTCTTAAATAGGGGGTCAAACTCCGCATACGTGTTCCTCACTAAAAACTATGACGAAAACATATTTTGCACTTTTCACCTAAACGCAATGTTACGGGAGTAATGGGCCTCTGAACATCTAATTTTAAAACAGTATTTTCCCAAAATATCGGAAACTAATTGACATAAAAATACATTATTTTCAGCATTGCTTAATGCTATTGGGATCTGCAAACCAACAGAAAATGCTGGTTGAAACCTTCCGCCCTTATGAAAATAGCAGGGGTGGCTCTCCTCTAATTGCGTATAACTTTTTTACCGTCCGGATTTTCGAACATCTGAAGATGGTTTCAGGACAAGTAAAAATAAGTCTTGTACGGTAATTTTTATGTGCTTCTTACCCATTGCCACATCCATCAATGCTTATGGACTACCAGTACATTTAGCAACATAGGTTTTGCAACCCTTCATTTTCCAAAATTAGGTATTATTTAGTGTTTCACATCACACAGTCTATACGCCTGTGTCAATTACACAAACCATATGAAAATTACGTATTATACAAAAATACGACACCTCATTCGTACATTAGAAAACAAAGAAGTGCATAATTTTGTTAGGTTATTTTTTGCGGATCGGGAATTGTGCCAAACATGACAAACAAAAATTAATGCCTGAAGTTTTAACCCTACAATTTATTCCCTTTACTAGTAAATGATACTTGTTGGTATCTACAGAATCAGAACTTTTTGAATAAAAATCCAATAATTGTCCTTTCTCGAATAAGGTGTCATGTACAAAAAAAAAACAAGATGGCTTTCCGGTAAATTTGTACTGTAAAATTCATTTTGTGGAATAAAACACAACATTTGGATATTTGCGTTTTAAAGGTTTCAATGAAGTTTCTACCTTTATTTTTTCGTGTGATGGGTTTCCATCCAAACCCACCATTTTTTTTGCAAATTGTCATTTAAGAATGCTCCTAAGTCCTGTGTTTTGCACCTAAGATACACAGCATATAGCATAGGCAATAGTGCGTTCATGTGTTTATTTTGTTGTGTTCCTTGAATTGTTGATGGTGCACATTCAACGTTTCCTACATGTTTCTAACTCACGATACCATTGTTTAGGAAACTCTATCGCTGTAGCTTCATTTGTGATTTGAAAGAAAACTATGAGTCCTAGACTATTGCAACAAGAGGACCTTTTTTGTTAGACAGGTAACATTACTTAATAAACCATCTTCAGAGGTTCGAAAATCAGGACGGTAAAAAAAGTTAAATGCAATTAGAATGTAGCCACCCATGCTATTTTCATAAGTGCAGAAGGTATCAACCAACATTCGCTGTTGGTTTGCAGATCCCAATAGCATTAAGCAGTGCTGAAAATATTGTAGTTTTTAATGTCAATTAGTTTCCGATATTTTCGGAAGATACTGTTTTAAAATTTTATGTTCAGAGGCCCAATACTCCCTTAACATTGCGTTTAGGTGAAAAGTGCAAGATATGTTTTCGTCATAGTTTTTCGTGAGGAACACGTATGCGGAGTTTGTCCCCCTATTTAAGAAACAGCCTGTGTGTGTGTATATATATATATATATATATATATATATATATATGGATATGTGTGTTGGTTACTATATATATATATATATATATATATATATATATATATATATATATATATATATATATATATATATATATATATATATATATATATATATATATATATATATATACACACACGTTGGTTACTATATACATACAGATATATGTATATATGTGTGTGTATGTATTCAAATGCTGGTAATATCCATTAATTTTAATACACAATCAAATTTTCCTGTTCAGCCTTTTTCATGCAGCGCTAAAGAAACGGACAAGGTTTTCTATGTAGTACTAGCAGGCCGGCTGCGGCGTTGCCCGCGTGAAATTATGAAATGTAAACAGTAACTCTGGATAAAATATGTGATGAAGGTATTTAACAGCCTGCGTACTCAATAACAGTGAACTATAAATTGTCTTAGCTTAGTGTAAAGAGCGTGCGCAATATGCTCGTATGATGTCATTCATAATTCCCATCGCAAAGTCATGCACGGGATACGAACCCGTAACCCCATCCCTTCCAAACCACAAACTTTATACAATACCTGAGTGAATGTTAAAGACATGCCGTGATAATTCTTTCGTATGTAGTGGCTACAGTCCAAAGAGGTTTTAATTGTGAGTAGGTTGGCGGAAAAAAGAAACGACTGTTGAATTATTTCTTCGTGATCATTCTCTTTTTTTTCGGGAGACTGTAACATTTTACTGCTTTTCACCTACTTAATTTTCGAATTTCATAAAAACCTGAATTTGATTTGTAGATATTTACATAAGCTTCATTCTTATCAAAAAATCATCTCGATATCTCAACGGGTGTAAGCAGTACCGATGATTATTTGAAATCACATTTTATTTTATTAACAGCTTTCAAAGATGAATTTAAAAATATTCTGAAATTACTTTTTTTTATATTTATGTAAGATTTATTTTAATGCAAACACCATTTCAATATTTTCACTGGTTTAGGAGATAAGTGGGATTAATTAAAAAACGCGTTTTATTTTTTTAAGAGCTTTCAAGGACGAATTTCAAAACAATTGTAAAAATACTTTTTAGATGTTTACTTAAGCATCATTTAAACAAAAATCACTTCACTATCTGAAATTGTTTAGGAGAAATCACGGAGTAATGAAAAACACATTTTACGGCTATTCACCCGCTGAATTTTCGAATTTCTCAAAATTGAAAAATTTGCGAATATACATTTCTTTGGGCAATATTATGAAATTAAAAAATTTATGATAGCAATCCCGGTTAGTGAGATACCAAGGATTATTTTAAAACACATTTTACCCCTTTTCACCTCCTTAATTATCGAATTTCGAAAAAAAATCCTTTCTTAGTGGGTACCTACGGACCAAGGGGAAGCTTCCCTCAAAATTTCATGGTTCTAGGTCCAGCGGTTTGGGCTGTGCGTTGATGAGTGATTGAGTGTGTCAGTACTCTTCATTTTATATATTAAGACTATCAGTCCCCCGCGGCTTTGCTCGAGAGTATTATTCGTAACTGATAATATTTACTTTAATTGAAAAACTTCTTTGTACACAAGATTGGCACTTCAGTCATCAAGTGTTAGAATGTCCAAGCGGCTAGTTGAACTAATTCTGCAGCAGGATAAGTAGCTATAGCTGTCCACGCGAAAAACAGTCTTAAGTTTGTCCCTGCCACTAACAGCGACTTCGCCTGGGCATTATTTATAGCCCTGCCTATTTGACGTAGTGGGGTAATTACAGACACCAAAGGTAAGAGGTTAATCGAATGAGAAACATCTGTTTACCCTGTGCACAACCATTGGTGACGGTGCCCTCAATTATATATTTTCAAAATATTCCCTTTAACTTTATTGACATTACAAAGTTTCAGTGGGTAAAGGTTTCGCGGAAACGTATTTGGTGCCCCAAACCTGAGATTAGTGAGATGATATATCGTCGGTTTACTGCCAAAAGTGACAAAGTCAAAATGAGGTAAAATTATAAAAATGCTAGGAATATGTATATGTTGTTCACGAACAATTACCCAAGTTTAAAGTCTATTCGTCGTTTCGTACTGTTGTGTCACAGTATAGTAACATACCACATTTTGTTAATATCTACAATTTAATACTGTTTTTAAACGAAATTGCATTTATGACTTAATCACTTTTGGCAGTATACCGACGATATGTCAGCTGATATTGTAGAGGAACCTAAGTGGAAAGCGAACTGCAATTTTACCCCTTTTAAAGACTACATGTAAATTGCACTCATTCGATCTGCCTTGTAGTTTTTGTGTGTCAGAATTGAACGTTTGCACGCAGCTTTTAACGGAATTCGAGCCCAGAACCTCCCGGAATTTAGACCTGAGTGACAAACAACTGCGTCACGTAAAGTCGAAATAATTCATGAAAATAAAATTTATTGAAAAAAAAAAATATCTGTGTCCTGGGCTCATAGAGGTTGTACAACACCACGTCTCGATAGGTTACTGTAGTGAAACTCCTGTATAAGTTGTTTCTCGCTGCTCGTTCCTGCTTTTCGGATCGTCTGCCTTGATTATTGACCAACTAAGTTTTATTCTTAATAATCACGTTTCTTATAAAGAAAAAAGTTACATACATATTTTTTAAAATATTTACTTAAGCATCACTCTGACGCGAACAACACCTCAATATCGGTACTTTTTAGATAGATATCGTGGGTTGATGGAAAACAAATTTTGTGCTTTTTCACCCTTTTGCGTGTCAAATTTCGAAATATTTTAATTTTACATCTTAGACATTTGTATAAGTATCCAACTGAAGTGTAAATCACATCGCTAGCCCGTTCAGTCGAATCAAAATCGATCATTCACTAAAAAAGCACATATCACCCCTGCACAGTATTGAGAAATCGAATTTCGAAAAATCTGTTAACAGTTTTACGATAATTTCTGTAATCATCATCCTGTAGCAAGAATTAGTTGTATAATTCGACAGGTTCGATAGATATCGAGGATTTATCTCAAACACGTTCAAGGTCTTTTCACCACTTACGAGAGTAAATTTCGAAAAACCTTTTAATCACGTTTTAGAATACGTTATTAGTATCTCGTGGACGTAAAAAACACAACATTAGCCCGCTGGGTTCAAGATATATCGACGATTAATTGAAAACGCTTTTCACCACTTTTCACCCCTTTTCACGTCCTTAGGTGGCGAATTTCGAAAATTCCTGAAATTGCTTTTTAGGTATTTGAGTAAGCATCAATCCTAAATAAAATCACGTCTCTATATAAAAAAACTATGGGATCGATATATATCGAATGTCAGTCGAAAACTCATATTACCCCATTTTTAACCAGTTTAGGGCCAAATTCGGAAAACATATTTTAAATGGTACTTGGAATATTTACAAAAGCACCAATTTAAAGCAAAGAGTACTTCGATATCTCGATTGATTCGATAGATATGGAATGATAATCGAAAACACATTACACGTATTTCACCCCTTTAAATAACGGATTTCGAAACGATTTTGAGTCCTGTCATAGACATTTGTAAAAGTAACCAATTAAAGTTAAAATCACGACGATAGCCAATTGTGTTTCAAAGATAAAGACGATTCATTAAAAACACATTTTGCCCCTTTTTACTGCCTGGGGGTCGAATTTAAAAAAAACTAAAACTGCTTTTTGGGTATTTACGTAAGCAATATGTTGAAGTGAATATCAACTCTCTATCCGGAAGGGTTCGATAGATATAGATAGTTGATTGGAAACACATTTAAGGTCTTTTCAGCCCCTTAAAAGTTGAACTTCGAAAAATCCTTAAATTGGCTAATATGCATATTTACGAGTGTCCTATTAAATTAAAATAACCGTGATTGGCCGTCGGGTTCGAGCTCTATCGACGTTTCTTCGGAAACACATTTCACCCCTTTTCACCCCCTTAGAGGTCGAATTTCGAAAAATCCCTTCTTAGTGCTCGCCTACGACCTGAAGGGAACCCCCACAAAAAAATTTCACGATTCTAGGTCCAGTGGTTTGGGCTGCAGTTTGATATGTCAGTCAGTCAATCAGTCAGCTTTCATTTTTATATATAGAGATTGTGAAGGAAAGAACATGACAATAAATGCAAAAAAAAAAAAAATCCACAAATTTTTAACTGTTCACTTTATTTATTGACTTACCCACATTGACAGTAATCAAGCACTTGTTACACACACGTACATTAATTTGACACAGACCCATCTTGCAATCGTTCATGTACATCAGCAGGATATATAAAAAGAGTTCCATGATGTCCCTCCTCACTAAAATCTGAAACTAAAATAATTGCGACTATTGTGATAGGGTCTACTGTTCTTCTGTATTTTTTGATTTATGATTGCCATTGCAAGCATGACATGTAATTTAATTAAGTTTAAGTTAACCTTTATTACAGTTTCGTACGTTGATGTGTGATAGCTAATATAGATAATGCATACAATTTTTTTTGCAAATTTAAAAAGTATATACACTATTTTCCATTTCCCTCTCAGAAATTTTAGGACCCTACTTCTGGCAAACAGTTTGAATTTTCCATATTAGGTACCTGTACCAGCGAAAATAAATATATCAGACTTTAAAAACAGGGTGAATGTATAACCCTACAATATTGGGCATAAGTTAGGGGATTAGCACATCCAATCTATGATTGTAAACAAAAAAATTAGGCCAAACCATGACAATTGCTGAAAATTTGTGTTTCATCATCATTGAAAGGTTAAATCTGGAGCTTTTCAAATCACCGACAAATTAGTATTAGGGTTACATCCTCTTTTAAAATTTATCGCACGTTATAATTTTATGCCTAATTGTTGAATTACGTCACAAGATGTGTGAATTTACTCATTTAGAATTTCTGTATGACTGCAGCTAATATTAATGTATGACTAAATCATTGTGAAAGTGTTTTTTCAGATAGTGATTATTTTTATATTGGCAGTGCCTAAATCCACTATTTTAGGGTCCTTTCCTGGCTTGTGCCCTTAAGAAGTGCATCAAGAATGTGACGTCATTTCCGCTACTGTATAAATTCTGAATAAGGGCAAGAATGAACCCTTAAATGTCCACTTCAGATAAGGGCACGTGACACGTGCCCTAATAGGACGACCCTTAGATTTTTTTTCGATTTGAGCAGTTTTAGTTAAGATTGTAGCCGAGAGATAAGTCTGAGCTAACTCAGGAAGCGGGACCACACTTCCTCACACGGTGGTTATAGCAGGACGTTCTTACAGGAAGAGGAAGCAGCAGTTGTGTATATATAAGGTTTACTTAGCAGCGACACGGATTAAGCTTAGTCCACTGTCCTGCTAGCTTCAAGACACAATGTTGAGATACGTTCTCTTCATTACGTTGGTGGCTTCTTGCGGTGAGTAATGTGCATTTCTCGAGTCTGGAAGCAGGTAATATGAAGGGAGAGGAAGGTAGAGGAAGGTGTGTGTGTGTATATACATCGGACCGGATGTTCAAAAATTTCATGTCCAAATTGGCCAGATAACCATATGTCGGAAACAAATAGTTTACGAGTAATGGGTATTCAGGGTTATCGGGTGTGATTGAGAAGACGACGCGACGGTAATTGTTTACGGTACTTTATTACTATACCAGCGCTCAAGCGGTAGCAACTACTCCTGTGTTAAATATTTAACATTGATCTTTCTAACCTGTAGTAGAATTAATACTTCAGTTAACAGTAGCTCCTCGCGCTTAGAGGCGATCGAGGCGGTGGTGAGAGAGCAACAGTCGACTTTATTGACACTCTGAGCGTGTTCGTAATGTTCTGAGTGATCACACAAAATTCAAAGTTGGGAAGTCATTAGTGGCTAAATATTAACACAGTAAATGTCAGCTCTCAGCTATGACTCAATATTTGTAAGTTATTATTAATGGAGCGTGGTTCAGCAGTGGTAAAACTCTCGCCTCGTGTTCAGGATGACCCGTGCTCGTTCCCCAGCTCCGGCCATTTTGATTTACGTTTTCGCGGGTTTTCCGCAATCACTCCAGGCGAATTCTGGAATGGTTCTTTAAAGGGCGTTCCACAAGGGGAAAAATCATAATTTTATAATTGTATGAAACAATGCTGGTTTTGCAGACATTACTTGGTAGTACATTATTAATTTACAAAGAAAATTAGCTCAGCCAGTTTAACCATAACGGCATTTCAAAGTCAAAACCAGCATGTTTTTAGTTCATACACTCCCTCTACCCCAATCCCACCGCAAACCAATCAACATAACGAAATCAAATAATTCACAGTAAAATTTGTACATGCCACTGCTAGGGCTTTACATATATAAAAACTCATTCAAACAATGTTTCGCATTTTTAAACAATTTCTGAAATTTTAAAAATTTTTTGCTACTTTTAGAAAATTTTTTTCAAATACAAAAATATTTTGTACTGAGTATCTAATTACTTAAAGCCCTAGCCCATGACTTGTAGTTTCGCTGTGAATTATTTCGTTTCGCTATGTTGATTGTTTTTCAAGGGGTGTATGAAGTAAAAATATTCAAGTTTTGACTTTGACGTGCTACTACAGGAAATCTGACTGAGCTAATTTTTTATGAGGATAATTTACTACCAAGTAACGTTTACAAAACTAGCATTGTTTCGTACAAATACTAAATTATGTTTTTTTTTTAACACCTGCCCTGCCAAACTCCCTCCCTTTTCATCCGTGCACATACATATGTCTAGCAAGGCTTTATGCTCTTCGAGGATACGTAAAGCAATTTAATAAATATTTTTAAAAAAAATCTGTACACACAATTGATACGAATTCTTTGATCTTTGCTGAATTTAATTATTTTTTTTTTAAATTACACATTGTCCTAATATTGAAAATCGAAAACATACAAACATGGATGCATGTGTTCACCATCCTCAGTACAGGTTGTGTTCAAATATAGTTATAATTTGGCGAATATATAATACTTGAATTTTCCGAGTTAAATTTATTTACAATCTCCGTTTCGCTTACAACAGCGTTCAACTGTGTCACATGCATTCTTTTTTTGCTCGAAACTTCCGAGAATGATCCCAATACGTTTATCTCTAATAAATAAACGTTTCATACTATCCTTACAATTTTTTAAACTACGGCACGTTCATTAGAAGTTAAATGTTACTAATTTTTTTCCACACGTATTTTACAAAAAAAAAAAAAACATTAATTCGTGAAACAAGAAAGACAATTAAAAACACTACTTTTGACTTACTCAATACTTTCCGCCGCCAATTAAAGCTACAGGAACACATTTCAAAGTCCCATATAAATTATACTAATTGTATTTATAGTAATTAACCCACGTGCGAAAATCCGGGGACCGACCCCCGCCTTGGTGGAACGAGAATAGTCTGCTCATTTTTTTACGTTCTATCACAAATTAGAATTCACGATATACAATATAAATGTCGTTATAAAACCGCTTATAAGCAACCCTTCCACCTGAAAAATAAATTGGAAAATGGAAGAAAAAATTATTATTTAAACTTTATGGTTTAAGTAGTAAAGGCAAGCCAGAGCATGGATTTGCAAGAAACGAATTCACAAAATCGATGTTATAGGATCGCTTTTGGAATAGGACAGTAAACGTCTACGTCATTGTGGAAACCGTAGATTTTTCCCCCCTCATTTTCCTGAATTAAAAAAGAAACGAATAACGTACGGTATATATAGACGAACTTAAGTCGTTTCATTAAAAGCTAATTCCTGTCTTGTAAATTAATTCTAGGCCTACATAAGAAAAGTAAATCGTGTTTTGAGAAGTATGTCTGAGTTATTATCTATGCTGAGAGTGAATGAAATAAAGTTTGGTCTAGCAGAATCGAATTAGGAACCATAACCCTTAAATAGCACACGGCTCCAATAATATAAGCCACTAGCAAAGTTATTCTCAATCGCAACCATTCAGCCACCATGGACCCTCCTAGATGTGTACACAAAAGAAAATATATTGTAAAAATGCACGTTAAACAAAGAATACGGTGTCGGAATGTAGAATTTTTGCTGGACGAGAAGTCAAGTGGGGATTATCATAAAATATAGTCGGTCGCCAAAAGAACGTGAAACCCTAGATACAGGTGTATAAATTAGTCCCTCCGAACATATACATTTTTTTAACATTTTAAATTTATGTGTATGTAGCAAACTGTCGAATAATGCAAAAAGCGGCGGTGTATGTGTCTCACAGAACTTTCACTCCGCAATCCTTTATTGTTATGTAGGGGCCGCCGTGGCTGAATAGTCAGACCATTCACTTCGCACTAAGGCGATCCGGGTCGCGGGGTCGTTCCCCGGATTTTCACATGTGAGAATCGTGCCGGACGATGCCGCTGGTCGGCGGGTTTTCTCAGGGAATCTCCCGTTTCCCTCGCCCCTTCATTCCGGCGCTGCGCAATACTCACCTCATGTCACCCCTCACCAGCGCTAAAGACCTCGAAGTTAAGTGCTGACCAGAATCTCTCACTCACCCACTTTAGTGTTATGGAAATTTTCGGTGATTTGACTCTAGCATGTTTGTACAGTAGGCCTATTACATTACTAGTAAGCAATTGTAACGTCGTATACTAATATGAAATATAAACATATTATGCGCTATTCGAACCTGGCCCAGTAATACACTGATCCACCAACATACAACTCCAGGACTTATGGTACGATAGAAGAAACCTGATCACGTGATCAATACTACCAAGTAGATTCTATACCTAGAACGTTTCCGTAAGCGCCTGCATACTGTCTCCATGGTGAGGACTCGCAGGTCAGTATTCCTAAGATTCACTTATAAAACTTGCAACACTGTTACCAAAGCCACGTTGGCAGTATATTTTCCTGGGTTCCTAGAGTGACTTCGACTCTAGGATTGTATCAGTCGTAAATCTCGCGCTGTGCGGTATTAGTCAACTGTTGTATTTTTTATTAATCTTACTTCACATGTATGTCTTGGAAACTTGATTTTATTTTTGACTGCCCTTTTCTTTCACTTTATGTTAATATTTTCAAAACAGTAGTAATTTTTTAAATATTTAGAACACTTTTACATAGCCCTATCTAGGGAAATATTTTCTTTATTAGTTTTTTTAATCTTATTGCACGTATATTAATTAGCATACTGACTTTATATTTGTATATTTCGTTAATCACGTGTTAAACTTTTTATAATGGTGGCCAATTTTCGTATTTTAGCATGTGTCACATTTGAGGAAAAAATTTTCTGCGGTTGAATAATCTTGGTACGCATACTTTTAGACTAACTTTTGTGAATTTCTGTCATCCTTTGGTAATATTTTGAAACCGGTGGTCATTTTTATCTTTATGATAGAAATACATCTCAAAATATTACCCCCAAATTTTATCGAACTGGGTGCACGTATCAGTAATCTGACTTTTATTTTGTTAATTTCGTTTATCATATGTCTAGGTTAACAGTAATTTTTAACATTCCTAGATGTACGTAAACAATTTTAACTTTCAGGGTTAGTTTGCGCCCACTTTGAGGAAATTAGGATTATCAGTTATGCTGGTAACTACTTGTTTCAGATGAAATTTTCATTAGGTTCCGGTCTTTCTGGAACTGCACGTAATGGACATTGAGAACAAACTAATTAATATTTTTCTAAGAAAATACTTTTGAGAAACCTTTTTTAATTTACAACCATTTTTTGTACTTTTACAAACCTGTGTATATTGTATAAGAAATTTTATAGTAAAGAAATAAGGGAATTCCTCTGTAAAAATACGCAGGAAATATTTCAAATTGCCTTAACTTAAATCACAGGTTTTCAGAAGTTATCTAGTTAGTGAATAAAGGGACACGTTTAGAAATAATGAAATGAATGGCCATGTAAATAACATTCTACAAAATAAAGAAAATTGTGTGATTGAATATGTAAAAATAGAAAGGATATACAGTACTAGCATGTTAGTTGTACTGGCCTAGAACGAAATGCGCAGTTAAACATTCCAGGAATACAGGTTCGATTCACGGTACACATTTTTAAATTAAAAGTAATTAAATACAAAATTTGTATTTTTGTGTAACTGTTATTTTGCAAATAAGTTCCTTTTCCTGATCAAAATAAATTAAGTAAAGAAAATTTCATTTCATTTTTCAATAGCAGGTACAAATCTAAGACTATACCTTGTAATGTTACAAACATACATCACTTTGTGTGGTTTACATACAGAGAACTTTCTTGCAAACTGGACTACTAAGAATTTTCTCTGTAACGGTGAATTTTTTAAGCGTCGGACTGCTCAGCTTTTGCTTGTAGACAACACTTTAAAACTCTACTTTACAGTTAGTATGTTTATAAATGTGTGTGAATTGACTGTTGAACTTCTAACTATACTGGCACCACACATTAGAAAACACTCGTTGATGAGAAAAGAAGAATAAAATTATACATGTCATATGTATTAAAGAGAATGATTTTAGGGCCCTTGAATACAAAATTAGGTTTAATTTCAAAAAGTATGATTGACGAACATGAAATATAGTACGAACTATTGATAAGATGCTTTCCAACTTTGACATTACAAAGATAATTAAAAATCTCTCACTCAAATAATACATACATATTTCAGCAATATTTAAATTTTCTAGTAAGTTCTGATGTTGAGGAAAATCAGTATCAGTATTAATTTCAAGTTCAGCTTTTAGATTGGCTAGCTTATCAGTCGGAGATACACAAACTCTCTTTCTTGAACCTCTGGGTATGGCTTCTACTAAAAAAAATGTGCAATTTACATTCATAGCTGAACTTCAACACTAACATGTTCATTAAGATGATTACGATCAGCAAAGTTCTCAAACATTTAACTTCTTTAGGAGAATTAATATATTAAAAGAAAGAGTTCTCACTGTTTCACCAGGCACTACAAGGCAAAATATATTGGCTGAATATTTACTGGCTTAAAATTAAAAGTGGCTTGGCTTACAGTAGCATCCCACGGTGTCTTAATGCTCACTCAAACAAATAACTGTCTAAATATATTATTTTCTTGCCTTTTCTTAAAACGGCATCAAAACTAGTTCAAATAAATCTAGACACCCTCTCTTTGGTGTCCTATCAAATAGGATGGCGGCCGATATGGCACCAAGCCATACTTGGAATCTGCCGTATGTCTTATCGCTTCAGAAGCTAAGGGAGCATGAAGGAATTATCACTATAGCATTGGTTTTAAAACTCCCTCTCAGGCTAAGAGGTTTAACTATGTTATGCTTAGAAGAAGTAGGTCTCACACATAACCACTTCTGAACTGATATCAAAGTAAGTTACAATTTAAAGAAATTACATTGAATACGTGAGAGATTTCCTAGCATATAAAATTTATATTATATATATATATATTTTAAATAAGTAAGATACTTATTTAAGTTCATACACATAACAAATATCTTGAAGTGTCAAAAGAGAAATATCATTCACAATTAACATTAAAATCTATTACAACTCTTATTCAATTACGACGTGCATTTTTTGATAGAGACAGAATATGTGGCTTTGCTATTATTCAGGATGTTCCTAAATAACGTTTGAAGCTTTTTGCCACGCTGTAGGAGGTGGCCAGTGCAATAATATGGTACACTTAGGGTCGCACAGATCGGGAAATACCGTAAATCAAGTGAACGGAATTATGCACCTTCGTAGAGTACTCAGTTAGGCACCGGTCTACTGTACGAGAGGTCCTGGGTTAGAATCCTGGGTCGGGCATGGCTGTTGTGTTTTTCCTTCGCATCACTTAACACTCGTCGTCTATTAAAGATTAATGGACGCTAGCGTTTCTCTTTATGTTTGAGGCACGGAAACCGGGAATGTAATAATTCGAATATAACACGTCTGTTACACACCATCGCCTTAAGGCTAAACTATAGCGTGAAGTGTTTTCGTAGACTGTGTTTTTCAATGGGACTTCAAGCGATGGACCATGTTGTTGTTTATTTTGGGAAAGTATGCGGTAAATTCTAATGTAGGTTTCTATAATATAGTTTTACGATCACGGTTGATGTTTTTTCGGCTACAGCAGCGTGGAAAAAGTTATTGTTAGCAGTTTTGAGGAGCTTGGAAATCATGTTTTTAATTAGAGGACGGCATCTTTCAAATCACGGGGACACAGTTTGAAGTGTCTTCTTTTCGTAGATAAACTCATTGCAAACATTTTAATAGTTATACAAGAAAGATATTTTCCGTGCCAAGCTACAGCACGTCTCACGCGCCAGGTCAACAAATGTTGAAGGGCAGAAAATCATCCCACCTCACCCTCACGGAGTTATGCAGGAAGGAACTATCTCACAGTTAAATGGAATTGATGTATTCAAGGTTAAAGTTTCCTGTGTGCATCAAAACCTTGTTTAAACTGCTTTTTCAGGTTTCTTATTTTTTCTTCAAATATTATGATTCATTACTTGTTCTTTTTCTAGGCTATACATCCGACCTTCTTAAACTTGGCATAATTATCTCAAAATACTGTACTTTGTATGTTGGTTCACTACTGCATGACTCCATATTGTGGTCTGCGAGGTTAGCAATATGCTTCGAAGTAGCAACAACTGGCTCAGTTCGGGAAGTTCTCTCGACCTGCTCTCTTAGCAAGTTTTCATGTAATACCAATTAGAGGCAGGGTGATGCAACGTTGCCAATTTGACGGCGGCAGCAGGCAGTTGTCTCCGCAGTGACTGAGGTGATTACGGGCGCGGTCTACCGCAATATTCATCACCATTTTTATTTATTCTTATTTGTACCAGATATTTTTTTTTCTTATTTTAGACACAAAATGTGACTGAATTTGGCTCTTATGAAAATTTTTTATCTCTCATAGTTTTCGCGTAATGGCTTGTTAAAGTCATATTTTGCATGTTTCCGTTTTAACTACACTAAAACCAACTGATATACCAAACTCAAAAAAATCACAGTGGATAAAACATTACAGGCTACAATGACATGCTCATAAAATTAAAGAATAAAAATTATTTGTATTTTTAAAAAATGCTGAAATTAAAAATAAACATTTTAAAAAATTTAATAAATTTTTCAAAAAATGCTGAAACTAAAAATAAACATTTTAAAAAATTCAATAATTTTTTTAAAAATACGAATAATTTTTATTCTTTAATTTTACGAGCCTGTAATTGTAGCCTGCAATATCTTTATCCACTGTGATTTTTTTGAGTTTGGTATATCAGTTGGTTTTAGTGTAGTCGTTAAAATGGAAACATGCAAAATATGACTTTAACAAGCCATTACGCGAAAACTGTGAGAGATAAAAAAAATTTCATAAGTGCCCAATTTAGTCACATTTTGTGTCTAAAATACGAAAAAAAATATCTGGTACAAATACAAAATAAAATAATGATGACGAAAATTGCGGTAGACCGCGCCCTAGCCACGGAATGAAAGGACATAGAAATCTGCAGGTCCTCGTGATATGCAGTAGACGTGCGGTATCATCTCAGAGTTGGCTTGTTAAAGTCATATTTTGCATGTTTCCGTTTTAACGACTACACTAAAACCAACTGATATACCAAACTAAAAAAAATCACAGTGGATAAAGATATTGCAGGCTACAATGACAGGCTCGTAAAATTAAAGAATAAAAATTATTTGTATTTTTAAAAAAATTATTGAATTTTTTAAAATGTTTATTTTTAGTTTCAGCATTTTTTGAAAAATTTATTAAATTTTTTAAAATGTTTATTTTTAATTTCAGCATTTTTTAAAAATACAAATAATTTTTATTCTTTAATTTTACGAGCCTGCCATTTCCCATATTTTCCATATAATGTCCCGAATTTCCCTCAACATTTTCCCGGAAAATTAAAAAATCCTCAAAATCACGCTACTGCTAGATCAGGCTGAAGGAGGCAGAATTTTAAGTAATTCTGAGCAAAAAAAGTTGCTTGAATGAGCAGTTGATTCCTAGAAAAATGATGGTTATGTACTATCCAGAAGACTAGATGATTGGAATTTACAGCTTCTTTCAAAACCATGTTGTTTCAGATAGAACAGAATTCCTGCAAATTGATATTGAAATATTTCTTGTCATTAAATTGCATCCCCGTAGGATATTAGTAAGGTGTTGAAATATAATTTATGTGATCTTTGAAAGAACTGTGCAATGGGAGTTCATGACTAGATTCAGTTTCTTGAATGTACTCCATTGCAAAATTGAACGACTGTCAAAGAAACACTAAACAAATAAAAGAAACAAATAGAATAAGCAGAGTATGCTTAGTCAGCAAGATACATACACAACATGAAAATTCCAAGATGGAATCGGGTCAAATAAAAACAAACAGAAAATAAATGAAATTAATAACAAAATAAAGTAAAAAAACCAAATATCATGCGTCACAACGATGAGACGAAACAACAAACACAGTAAATATCAGACACGAACAGAAAAATAACAAAAGAACACAACAAGTAGACGAGACAAAACGCAACAGATATCAGACATATACAGACAAGACAAACGACACAATGATGAGACGAAACAAAACACAGTAGTTTTCCAGACAGACAGTGACAGACAGACAGTGTTACGACGTTTCGGGAACTGGAATATGTTCCCGTCATCAGGTAGACACACAGGGTTCAGGAACACGAGTGCGACTTTATTTTGTTATTAATTTCATTTATTATCTGTTTGTTTTTATTTGACCCGATTCCATCTTGGAATTTTCATGTTGTGTATGTATCTTGCTGACTAAGCATACTCTGCTTATTTTATTGGTTTCTTATATTTGTTTAGTTTTTCTTTGACAGTCGTTCAATTTTGCAATGGAGTACGTCCAAGAAACTGAATCTAGTTATAATTTATGTGTTGTTAATTTTCTGTTTGCTGTTTTCAAATGAATGTTTCCTGTTTTTTAAAAATGTGATTATGTACAGTAAAATATTTTGGTACTGTCAAATTAAATTTGAACCCTGATACTTAAAATGTAGTACTACAATTCTGTTTTATAAGTATGCAATAATTTTTTGCAAAACTGTTAATAATTATGATTTTGTAATGTATATTTATAGCTATGCTATGGACAAACGTCATTGCAGCAAATGGTGTGTCACAGAACACCAGAAAATGCAAACAGATCCATATACACAGAGAACCAGCCCAAGATGGTTTTCATCAACTGTATATGTTCTTTTTCGTTCTCTATTGGACGTCAAATTGGGACTTGCAAGTTACCAGATTTTAAGTCCAATGTGGTGAACACACGAGAGTCCAGCAAGCCTGCCAATGCCTCGTCTACATTTAGCGGGGGGTGGGTGGTGGGGAGTGGGGGGGGGGAGTCCGTCACCGTAGTCAGCGCGCGAAAATCTAGGCAGAAGCGCATGGAGCCATCCTTTTTAGCAACTAGTACTGTCCGGAAGTTGTACATGCTTTCCGATCAGAATTATTAAGCATCGATGGTCGAAAATGTAGCCATTAAAAATTCAAAAAATTTCAAGGTCATTTATTTATAAAAATTGTAATAACTGCAATAAAAAATATTGGGGTACAGTTTTGTATGCCTATTTTGTGGTTTTTCAGATGGTGCCATCTATTGGGTTCCGTACAAACTAAAAATATTTTTTTTCAGCAATTTTGTCTGGGAAGCAGAAAAATAATTCAGGTCTGAAAGGGATGGTGTTAATATAAACGTGTATTGATCAGGAATCCTCATTTAATCGTTGAGTAAATATTTACTGCAGTGCTGAAAAAATATTTCGCATAAACAGGATGACGTATGTGAAATACTTCAGAATAATTATTGACATGAAGAACGTGGCCTTAAAACATTAATTATCCTAGAGAGCCCTTTCAGACGCAAAAACCTACTACTACTACTAATAATAACAATTATAAATTTTTAAAACGATATTATTGAATTGTCTAACGTTTGTGCAAATGTAAACTGTTCCCGTGCAAATAAAATATTAAGTTTTGCAGTGTCCCTAAGTAAAACAAAACACTGTACTAAATGTGCGACTAGAGGCGAAAAACGAGCATACACATTATAAATTTTGCTTCTCGTTTATTTAATTAATGATAATTTATTTTAATTTTCTTCTGCTGGAAGAAACAATCTCTATGTAATGCTTAATGTTTAAAGCATTTGTAGTAGGGACGTGAACTCTAAATAACTATTATTTCACATCTGTTGACAAGAACGGGACATGCTTAGTGTGAAATGTCTGTCTTTGTTTACCTAATTTTAAGTATTTAATATATATTTTTTAATTTATGTGATTAATGATATAACCTGCAATGATATACGAAACAAAAAAGATTTCATTTTTAATTTCCGGACCAAGATTTGAACCGACGGACGTCGCATGGCTCGTGAGGAGCGTTAGAAAGTGTTGCGATTTCGATGAGCGAAGCTTGCCTCTGCCGAAGATATCCGAAGTGGGACTTAGGCCGGTATTCTGGCCTGTTGAGAGGCGACATTTTATGATTGGCCGACTGTACATTATAAACAGGAACATTCGACGTCTTGGAAAGATTTTCTGTGGTATTCATCATCATGCGGTTCTAGTTTTGTGTAGCCGCAATACAACCACATATAATATTTTAACACACCGTGTTTTTACACTTCGTCTGTAAGTTGGTGTATAAAATTTTCTTTCATACTTGCTAGGAACGAGCAAACATCTTTTGAAGTACTTGTCAAATTTGGCGCAACATAATCTTTTAGACTGCCCTTTAAGGCATATTGCTTAAGAAAAAAGCCATTTATGTGTTTATGTAAATACGGAAAGCGACTTTTTGTCAACCATATACAAAAGAAAACCTCTTACGCAGTTTTTCGTCAGCAATATTTCAAAAGTATTGCCATATGCACCTCTTCTACTTTTTTTTTTTTTTTGCTGTATTTCCTTCTACTCATCATTAGAACGTCAAGAACTGACCAAAATTCTTCCTTTGGAAATATTCTATTTCCAACAGTCACAGTTACCCATACTAATGCGGAATTTATATAATCTAAGGAACCGGGAGGTTCAGAAGTGACGATAAACTTTCGTCCACAGTTTTCTCAGTAATAATGCCATTGTTTCTGACTGAAGTTTGTAACCACCCATTGTATAGTATAGAGGAAGTTTGCCAATTTTCTTCATTTCTTTCATTACATGGGCAATGTCAACAATTATTCTGCTGTGTATTTCGAATTTTTATCATCTGTATTTTCCCTAACTATAAAATTAGGAAATAAGTTTGGATCTTACCCCCAATCATTATTGTTATGCTGAATGTCATCCTCCTGAGCAATAACAGACTTAAACTTCATTTCTGAAATAAATAAATAAAAATAAATAAATGTAACATTCAAATTAAGGTAAAGTCCCCGATACTCGTCAATGTACCCAAAGCTCGCAGTCGCCTCGGAAAAAAATCTATAGAAATAAGTCATTTGATATATTGATTGCGTCTATAGCGCACAATTATCTACGGAATGTGAGCTTTAACTTGCAACCGTTGGCGGCCCCGGCTGTATTTTTGTTTACAAGCAGGAAATCGTTTTGTCTCGTCCTGCGCAATTGCCGAAATCGGCAATTCGTACTGGTTTCAGGTAAGCAACTTCGTTCTTGGCTTAAGCTTTGTGCTGTGCATTATCGGTTTATTACGGATTCTGGTTGTTCCGATAGCTCAAAAATATGTCGCTTAACAACCTGAACTACAGTTTGTTACAAAATATTGTCATTTAAGTGAAATAAGACTCATACGAATCTGGGGTAACAGACAATTGTGGCGGACCCTAAGACTCGTACGTTGGCCATGAATACCAAGCATGTTAAAAATATGATATACAATCGTAAGAAATAGTGGAATGTAATATATTTTACGTACATTTAATAAATATTAAAATAACAAATTTTAAAAGATTAAAAGACGTTTCAGTTAACTGTATTATTGCCTGTAACATACATTCTTGCGCCGCAATGCCCGTCTTCGGGAGTTATTCACATGAATATCGTAATGAAGTCTAATGAAAAAATAATATTTTAAATAGAATGACTAATTTAGAATAAAAGGATATTCTGGAAATGTACATACTACCATTTATTTTATTACAATTTAAGCAAAACGTCTCACGCAACATAAACTCATGCGACCGTACCGACCATGTTTGGAAATTATTTACTTGAATATCATAATAAACTTCATTGGAATAGTAATATTTTTTTAATATAAATGCTCATTACGAATACAAGGATAACCTGCAAGGTCACCTATGATTTTTCTTTAGCCCAAAGTAAAGCATAAACGAGAAAAATTAGCGCGCAAAATCTGATTGCTGTGATAGGCCTTTCGCAATATTTATTTTACCGACATCGAAATAAGTTCATAAAAAGCAACAATCGGGAGTTTATTGTATTCTAAAATCACGTCATATTTCCCCAGGTATACAGTATTATACTATACGGAATAATTTTAAATAAATAAACCTCGAGATAGGTGTATCTAGCCCAGGAACACACGATAATTTTTCGTCGAGTTTCGGGGCTTTTGCACAGCATAAGTAAAAAATGTATAAAAGAAAGAAAACTACTTACCCGATGTTCTATGATCACGTAAGTAGACAACAATAAAGGTTTGGAGATTCGTACAGTATATAGCTTTCTTGGATTTACCGTTTTTGGGCGCTTTTATGAATTTTTTCGCTACCGGAACACTAAGGTCGTTTTTTCGCTACCGGAACACTAAGGTCGTTAAAGCTGTACGAGAATCGGGGACTTTAACTTATTATTCCTTTCCATAATATCTTCTTAGTCACCATTTCATAGTTTACTGGCCCAGTGCCAAACGAAATTTGTTAACAGCAAATGAAATAATGATATGTACATTTACAAATTAATGCTGTTGTAATTTTATGTGAAAAAAATAACACCGCACCTAAAAATTTTCATTTGTCTTTTGTATTGAATAAATAATACTGTTGAAATTCGTCATTGTTGTTATTATAAACTGAAATGTTTCATTGGACACACCCCATTACGAGCTAATGTAGCCATGTCGCAGAAAAACTTTTCCGCATCATAACAGTTTCTTCACAGTAGCTAAACTTCTTAATTAATAATATGACAATAGAAAAAGAACTGTTCAGTAAACGTCCGGGTACTTCTCAGTTCAGATTAAACACAGCCCGCCGGCACACCACTTACCTCGCCGAGGGCTGCTTATCTCATCAAGGGCAGCTGCTCGCCGTCCGTCAAGTAGGTATGACAACACTGCACGCTCTTACTCATGTTTCCTAGGTATACGGCACATCTTGCTGTCGAGCACGTCGCTACAGCGGCCGTCTTGTGTGCAACACTGGCATTCTATTTACAATTTGCTAATTTGTGAGTAAACTATTAATGATAGATAGGTGCCCTCGCGGACTTTTTTATTCTACTCAGCAAAATAAACAGTGTTGCATGCGCAATAATAATGCAGTCAGCATAGCCAGTTTTTTGAAGGCTTTTCCAACTTTTCCAAGATTTTAAACCTACCAAAAGAGTACTTTAAACATGAGGTTTTAATTTTCTGAACATTTACCACCATTTATGTTATTCCATAGAATAAAATTCACTTTGAATGAATGTTCTAAATGTAATACACCCAGAGATATGGGAATCCAATTTTTAGCATTGAAAGCCCTATGACCCCCTTCTTGGAGGAGCAGCCTTAAGGGCGCGGTCTACAGCAATTTTCATCATTATTTTATTTTGTATTTGTACCAGATATTTTTTTCTTATTTTAGACAAAATGCGACTAAATTTGGCTCTTATGAAATTTTTTTATCTCTCATAGTTATTGCGTAATGGCTTGTTAAAGTCATATTTTGCATGTTTCCGTTTTAACGACTACACTAAAACCAACTGATATACCAAACTAAAAAAAAAAAAAAATCACAGTGGATAAAAACACTGCAGGCTACAATGACATGCTCATAAAATTAAATAATAGTAAAAATTGTTTGTATTTTAAAACAATTATTGCATTTTCAAAAATGTTATTTTCAGTTTCAGCAGTGATATAAGTAGGGACTAGAAAATCTCGCGAATTCAATGACCTGTAGGCTAGAATCCACTGTACTATACATTATCAAGCCCCGACTATTTGTCTACTAGCTGCTACTCAGTGGAACAACAGACAATGAACGAATAGACGGACCTTGAGTATGCATAGTACAATGACCTATATAGGTAGAGAAGGTGATTTATCGGGGGAAAATTTGAATGTTTGCTAGGCTTCAATATATTGTATTCATTTCTGACGCTTTTATTTCGTTACTGGAGAGTCCCTATTTGACTGGGCCAATGATAACTCTGGTGCACTACAACTGGACGGCTGAGCTTCGTCTGTTAACAACTAGACGGTGCTACATAACCGTTGGCCAACAATACATGACGCAGGACGCTATACTGATTTGCAGAATACGCTGGCAGAAAACATTCTCGCGATTTTTCACCATCTCTATATATAGGTCATTGAATTTGCGTAATTTTCCAGTCCCTAGACATAGATATGTATTAGTTACATGTTTATTATTGGCCCAGAGACTTCCAGGAGGTGTCAAATAAGTCGAAGGCCAACTGTAAAGTGACACAAACATACAGTTGTTGGAATTCTAGCTTGTACCCAAATGAAAACGCGAAATTTTCAGGTCTCTACCTATTCGACTAAGCCAATAGGAATGTCGATACTGTAGTATTTGATGCCTGCTATTGGTCTGCAACTTTGCGTCCGACGTACATCAACCAAACATACACGTCACAAGAAACTGCAGCGTTTTCAAGGGTATGATGGCACAAAACACTTTCGCTATAGACCGTCATATCTCTAAGAATCACCGACCATGGAGCAATCATTGCAAATGTGTACTTAAGAAACTGAAACAAACTGGGGCAGAATTATTTTCGCAAAAAGTTAATGGCGCTGCAAATTATGTATGGCTATTGACTTTTTTAGTCGAGACCGTGTAATTTCAGGTTTTGAAAAAAAAAAAAGTGGTTATAATTGAAAAAATATCATTCTGAACATAACTGTGAAACGTAGTTTTGATATTTGCTCTTGTTTGGGCTTGAAAAAATTAATATCGCAAAACCAGTAGATACAAGAGTGCATGATATATAACTCAGAGCTAAAAGCAACCGATTGGAATTGTAGGTTTATCGAAGCCAATTTGCAAAAAAAAAAAAAAAAAAATCCTAAACAATAGTTTCTGCCAACTTTCTGAGCGCAAAATTTTCTCGATTAGCGTATTTCTAAAGACCTGCAAAATTCGTGCTATCATTTGGTAGCAGACTAAACTTCACTTTCCTATACATAACAGAGCATAGCCTGCGATTCAATTGGCCACGAACTTTTATGTGTTGTCATTTACGTGTGTTACGTCTTTACAGAGATTGGCCTCTCTAACGTGTAAGCATTCTCCGCGGCAAGTCACGACAATATCGGCCTGCGGGAAACATCGAACGAGCCTATAGTCACTTAGAGTCTAGGCAGCTGTCAGAAAATAACGCGAATTTTGCATGTCTCTACGTAAATCTAAAGAACAATCACTGACGCCGATATCTCGTACATTTAATTGCGGCGCTTGAGATCACGCTTAACAAATGCATCATTAAGATGGCAAACATAATTATCAAGGATTGTTGTTTTGTAGTTTTACTATAATGACTTTCAAAAAGTGTAAATCTCAATTGTAGAATTCATCAGTGCGTATTTCTTATAGTCATCGCTAATCACCGCTTGCCCTAGAACACTACACGCCTCACCACTGTGTGTGTGTATATATATATATACTAGCTGACCCGACATACGTTGTCCTGTCTTAACGATGGCTATTCAAATCGAATTGTTATAATTAATGTCGATAAATAAATCTCAAGGGCAGTCGGTAAGTGTTAGTTTTCTTGGAAATCCATGTTTTTCACATGGCCAGTTATATGTCGCCTGTTCCCGTGTCAGAATACCAGCAAAACTGTTTATATACTAAGAATATTGTATATCATAAAGCATTAGAATAATAAACACACTTTGTTTTATTAATTATAACAATTCGATTTCAATAGTCATCATTAAGGACGTTACCCGTAAAAATCCAAAATTTTATATTTGTGCCAAACACTGTTGTAACTTTTACACATAAGATAACATGTCATTTCCCCAAATAAAAAAAAATTAGGTCCCATAGTTTTAGCATAATCACCTATCAAATTCGCAAAATGGCAGTTGCGGTGTAGCCAAAATAATAAAAAATTAATTTACTTGCAGAAACAAGATAATTCATATTAATTCTTAATGATATGAGCTACTTCAAAACACTTTTGTGAACACAAAGCGATACATTTTTGTATTTTTAAAAAAATTATGAAAATGAGCAAATTTTTGCATAACTTTGACTTTTGACTACTACTGAAAATTTCAAAAGTAACTTTTGTCAACCATGTCATAAAATGCATTGATACACCGACTATCAGTTACTGTAATTTTGAATTTATCAGTTAATTACTTTGATTGATTTTGGCTACACCGCAATGTCCATTTTGTGACTTTGATGAGTGATTACACAAAAACTATGGGGCCTAAATGTTTTTATTTGGGGAAATGACGTGTTATCTGATGTGCAAAAGTTGAACAGTGTTTGGCTCAAGTATAAAAAATGAAGTTTTACCTGCCCAACGCCCTTAAGACAGGCAGCATGTAGACAAAATTATTGAAAACAATGTTCGTATTTGTTTAGCATTTGACAAAATTATAATGGCTCTGAACTAACCGTGATGTACGCTAAGAAATTCAGTTTTCTTTATTTATTTTTTATCAATAAAATAAGAAATAACTCCGATCGAAGCATTTGTTTTAAACGATATTCATATTTTTTACATCCTCTTTGTCAAATGTTTATATTGTCTCAAGGACAGTCGCTAAATGTTTCTTTTCTTTTTTGTTTGTTTTCTTGAAAATCCATGTTTTTCACATGGCCAGTTATATGTTGCCTGTTCCCGTGTCGGAATACCAACAAAACTATTTATATATTAAGAATATTGTATATAATAAAGCATTAGCTGTCCCTGTGCGGCTTCGCCCGCGTGTACTATATAAAATAGTAACTAAATTTTAGTTACGTGTTAATTGATGGTGATAGGCCTACTATATTCACTGTTAATCTTTAAAACATCAAATACAAACATATTTGTCCAGTCCACTGCAATAAGCGTACTTTCATTGCAGAACTTCTTTTTTTAATTCATCTTTATTTCTCTATAAAACAGCTGCCCGGCTGCGGCTTCCACCGCAAAACAGCTGCCCGGCATTTAACAGCTAGCGTACTCAATAACATCGCAAAGTCTTGCACGGGATACGAACCCGTAACCCCACCCCTCCCACACCCCAAACTTTATACAATACCTGAGTGAATGCTTAAGGCCTCGATCACAGGAACATACCTACATTGTTTAAACAACAATAGCAATAAAGCTCAAATTGACTCTACTGTTTTTAGGTTTTTTTCCCGGCAATTATTCGAATTTTTCTCG
>PNEQ01047739.1:0-29742 GCA_003012365.1 Medauroidea extradentata
AAGCTATCAGGAAACATCCACCTTTCTCATGTCTGCCAAGGCATGCTGGTCAGCAACCAGCCAATTCCTCACTTCTCAAAAGGAACTAAACATTTCAGTATATAACAATACTGGTTACGTGCGCCAAAGGTTATCTTAGCGTAAGCCACTACGTATGTATAAACAATTTAAATTGGTTCTAAACATTTAAATCATACTTAATCTTATATGCCGTTCGTACAATATATTTATATCACTATAAACGGAACAATCAAAGACAGTGACACTACTTTTCCGAGATACTGTAAGTTCACAAATTTTAAACAAGGATAAATTGGAACACATTTGATAATTAAAAATATCATATTGTGTGTATTTACTAGTCTACAGTTTTCCGAACCATGCATCAACAATGAAGGTTAATTTATAACACTGATTCCCCACACACAACTCTCATAAATAAATACGTAATTTACATTTGAAAAGTTAAAGCAACATCCAAACTGAGCAAGGTAAACCAGTGGCAAAATTCTGGGATTGCATTGAAAAAAACCTGCTTCTCATACCAACCAGGCAATTCTCTTTTAAGTTTTCCATAGTTATCTGAAATAAGTGTAGGTGAATGCCTGCTGTGGACCCACGAAGAGTTACAGCTACTAAATTATGACCCACAATAACTCCCCAAAAAGTCACGTTTATTTTAAACCAGAAATATAACAAATTTAAATATGTCATTTAATGTGCCTTCCTTAAAAAAAAAAAAAATATATATATATATATATATATATATATCTTACTTGTTAGTTCCAGAGGGTGTGTCCGTACTCTCCTAAAGTGACAGTTCACGATCACTCTTTGCCACACATGGGGATCCCCTCAATGTGCTTGTTGACTTCTTTCTTCCGCCCAGGCAGGATCTCCATGTACCTACAGAACCAGTTAGTAATTAGTTCAGTAGACCTATGCACAATACATTTTAATCACGCTTCGCCCTCGTGCTTTGCAATTGACTATTTGATAAAAAAATCTTTGTCACAAAGACGATTCCAAAATAACACAGTCTTGTTCAATACGTCTATAGTTTCCATTTATCAATCAAGCTATAATGTTCCCATTTGACCAGTTTATGTTCCGGCACAAGTATACTAGTCACCAATTTAAGTTCGTTAAAGTTCCTAAGCATTTACAGGTATGTGTCTGGTATCCCCTTACACTAATGACTGCCCACATTTGATAGTTCGTCCCACTCAAAACATTCATATATAGTCACCACATTCGTACTGCGAGGTTAACTTCCTAAACTTCCATTTCAATCTTACGTTGAATAACGCAACCAGCTCCCAATAACTATCGTAATAGTTCATACATACAATTTATTGTAGTTGCTGGCAATCAAAGTCATTTGATGCGCCCTCTGAGTACCATGGCGTTCCAGCTCCATAGTCCCAGTTAAAAACATCGTTATTGTGCTTCACGCACAATTGATGAACCGGCATCGCTGCTTCATGTCTCCTTGATGACCAGGTTTTAATCCACGATGTTTGTTGGGAAGCGCAGAGTACTGGGATGAGGTCTCAATCGTACCCTCCTCCTTCGAAGTCTGCCGAGCAAGTCTGTCCTTTCCGCTCTCTGCTAGCCAGCTCACATCGAGCCATCAGGGGATGACGTCATAGTCACAGCGCTCCTATTGGCCAGCTCAGAAAATGCAACAGAAACAGTTCGTCCACAATAGTAATATTCAAGCAGCAAAGCACAGTGAGACAAACCAATAAATACTCTGAATCCTTTCCAACTGTTAGACAAAGTATTAGCTATCGTAAGGGATGCACGCCCCTATACTCAGAATTTCAATATGTCTTACCAAGCTTGAGAAAAGTCCATTAGTAGCCGAAGTATTGGGAAAAGCTATTTAGTCGAACACTAGCTGAACCCAGCTGACAGCACCATTAATCGCCTTCACGAGTCTTGCACACAAACAACCTATACTCAGGTAAGAGGGAAACACTGCCAACTCATGTCCATTATCAGTCTTAAACAAAATGTATTCTTGATCTGATCATACCAGACAGTCTTTAACACCATGTTGAATGCTTGTAACGGCAAGAAAAACATGTATACACAACTTCAGTCCTCATCGCACCCTGGATTTACTGTCACAAAACAAGGTTACACGTTACTTACTAGAGTATCCAAATACACATTGAACACAGAAAATTTAGGAGGCACACCATGACAAAATACATAGTATCTATTACTATATCATTCCTAAATATATACTTATAAATCTACATCAATATATCAGTGACACTAGTGGCGGCACACTGCATTATGCCTTAACAAACTTCACACTCCAAAATCATGATTGTATGAATTTAATACTGAATTCCTTTATCACTTCCTTACTCCTCATTCAATAACAAAATATTATAAATTATTTGTTACACCAAAACCAGATATCCCCACATTGCTTCAAGAAAATCTCTGTGCCTTTCCTTCAATAAAAATATGAGAATAACTTAAATTATTAGTAAAAATTTTAATCAAGAGATATCTCATGATTTACAAACAGTTGTGAAACTAATTATGATTATTCACACATTAGAATACTGTATTTATCACACTAATAATGACTAAGTTCTAACCAAAAATACTTTTTCATATAAGACAGTCATAAGCTGTTCAAAATATGACCCATTAACGGTATCAGTAAACACTAACTATAATAAACTATAATATAGGAAATTTGGGTCATTTTATTTTACGACTAAGAAATAAAGAAAGTCGATAAAATTAGGTTTTGATACATACAGAAAAAATTACGAAGTTTTGCGAAATAAGACACACAAATAGTATTGTTTAAACGTGTAAAATAAATTTAAATATGAAACTGTTTACTGTGCAACTTGAATAACTTGTCCAATGTCTTTGTACCATCATATACAGGAAAAATCACAATGATACAACAAAACAAGTATTCTCATCAAAAGCCTTCGTTACAATAATTCATGATATACTTACATAAAAACTAAGCAATCGTGAGTAGGTGGATAGTTAAAGATGATTTAAACTACTACTAGAAGAGTCAAAATTCACACAAATTATCAACATAGTAATTTTTTCTTCAGTAGAATGCACAATCAAGTAGCCAAGGGACAGTTGTATTATTTATCTTCGTAAATTATTATATAGCAATGCAACTCACTGCAACATAAAATAGAACTTAATAGGCAGTAGTGTGTAAATATAGACAAGATTGCACAAAAGAAATTAAATTAAAGTAATGAACCATCTGGTAAAGTTCACGAATCATGTTGCATTTAAATATTATAGTAACAATCAAAGTAATCTACTTACATTTATACATTTTAACAAATATATGTTTTAACATAATCAGTATAAGAAGTACTCAAAATGAATTTTGAAATATTATAATAAATTACAGTGTAGTTGAAATAATCAAGTTGAACATTAAAATATCACATTTTCACAGAATTTTCATTTACCGCATGCAATAAAATTTTTTTAACATTAAAATAGTTAAGGGTGTATGTATCAATATCTAAATCAGACCTACGTTAAGCATAAAAACAGTTTAAAATGTCCATAAAAACATTTCCAAACACACTGTAAACCTCTTTTTAAAGGTCTTACTGTCCCATTCCATTGGATCTGATACTAATTGTAAGCTAAACGATTGCAAGGAAACTTCTATTCCATTTCACTAGTATTTATATTATTTTTATCGTAATATAACATTGCATATTTATGATTTTAGAGCTGTACCAAACACAAACTGTACGTAAAACTAAAAACCAGGATCATGGCACATTTTTATTTTCTGGTAAGACTTACTGTTGTTTAACTTTTTATTTTTTTTAATATAAAAATCCCGAACTTGTCTTGTCATCAATCTCACTTGGTAATGCAAACTACATTGTATCAGAGTCCGCAGCATAAATTCCTCGTGTGTCAACATGTTTTTAACCATGTAGGAAAAGACGTATTTGTTCGTTAATTGATACGCGCCTCTATTAGGGAAAATACTTTTCTTCCGTATCAAAATGTTTCATAGTAATTCTAGAATACTTGTAACTAAAAGCTGGCAATGTCTCTGAGCATGTTCGATACTGCTTTCAGATGAATTCTGCTTCCAGGCAACTACCTTTGTTGCCACACGTAATTTCTATAGTAAGATGATGCCTTACCTTTTGATTGGTGTTGCTGTGGTCAGTCAGCTCGCTGTAACAGTTTGAGCAGTTGAATGTATCTCGGCATCTTTTAACAGTATATCCAGGAAAATAGTACACTGCACAATCTTCTATTGCTTCTGTTTCCTCTGTTGTTTCAGAATACATGTAGCCTACAAAAAAAGGCATACTTAGCTACGTATTTAGTACCAACATTATACTTGCAGATAACTAGAAAAGTTATTAACTTAATGTTTACACTTTTTGTGCATATAATAGTTAGTAAAATTACTGTTAGATCTAAAACTCAAATTTTGTATGAAACTATTCTAACCACAATGAGGTGCAGAGACTTATTTGATATGCACAGGTTTGGATGGCTTTTGATTGCTTAGGCCTAAGACAGCAGATTATCCATGATATGATTGAAAGCACTCTGAATACAAACTGTGACACGTATAATCAAACCTGTTTCAGTCAGTGCTTCTAAAACTACGTCGAGAAAAATCATTAAGGGTGTTCAGTGGGAAAAAAATGTAATTTCATATTTGCATGAAATAGTGGTGCTGCTCCATACTTACATCATTTCACCCCCTCACAAGACCTTGATGTTAGGCGTTGAGCAAAACCTCTCACCCACAAATGCTCATTCAGCTGCAAGAATAAATCGGCTACAGGTATTTTTTTTTTTTTTTTTTTTTGCCTTCTGTCTGTGAAAATGCAATTGTCTCTGTTTCCTACTAAGATGCAAAGTGCGCTCTCGACGTTTAGCTCTCAGCTTTGCTTTTCTTGGAGCGTCATCGTCCTGCTATTATTTTGCATGTTTATTGAAACCGTAGCCATTTATTAATCCCGCAGACATTTCCTTATTAGAAGTCTTTCTTTAATGACACATATTCACACTCTTTTCTGGCACATTTTATTCTTCATTTTGTTTGGTATCGCAGAGATTTGGTACTGTTTCATGTTCTGTGTTGGAGCAATAGGTGTACACAAACGAGGGAGAGCAAAATAATTTTGTGAGTTTCATATTCCATTTTTTAGATGCTTTGGTTCAAAATGATCTGCACAAATTACATAGTAGGTCAGGGAAGTATCTGGAACTTTAGAAGTTTATCATTTCAACTCTTTAAAACTCATTCCAGTCATCTAATATATATATATATAAAAACAAGCTACCAATCTTGCAGTACTATATTTACAATTTTATATTCATATTCCATAGCATTTTTAATTACTGAAAATCAGTAAATTAAATTAATAAACTTCTATGCACAAAAATTCATAGATCAAGTTGTTAGTGAATGATGAGTTAGTGGAATGCTATACAAGTAGTGTTCCTGGGATAGATGTTTTTCTGTAAATAAACCAAAACCACAAATATCAACGGATTAAATAAACTGTAGGTTTATACTGAAATCAATAAATCTTTATTAACAGTTTATCCATAAATGTTTACATATTTCTGTATACAGTTTCAACAGAGTGTACGTTTTACATAGGCAACATTTCTTTTTACAACCAAAGACGTAATGAAAGAATATTTTGATTTTAAATTTAGGCCTACTCTCTAATCGGTTGTAAATTCGCAGCTTTATTCGGTGCAAACAACTCATTGCTATGTGGTTTGTATATGTGCTTATGTAAAATTGCATTACAGAAAGTCTTGTTAGTCATACCTTGTGTGAGAACAATCCAAATATTTGTAATAACGAAGCAACTGAGTAAACGAAACCAGATTTAGTATTTTAAAGTAAATTAATAATGCATGTTTTAAGTAATTTTATGAACTTATACGTTATTTTAGAAATATATTTTACTGTACATTATTTTGCAGCTCAAAATCCTTTTTATTTGTCTCCCATACAGTCTTAGAAGTACAGGCACAGACTAAATAGTAATACAGACTTGAAATGACGTGGCGGCTCGTTTGATATTGTCGAACTTGGCCGCTTATTGGTTGCCCGAGGTTGACGATACCAGCCCCGTGTATGTTTGGCTCCTGCATGTTACAGCAGGTTTCTTATTGGCCTGGCTGCCGATTATCAGAGCAGCTGCCTCACGCTGATTGGCAGTAGGTGTTTCCGCCATGTTGCTGGCCAGGGAAGACATTGTGCTGGCGTGTGAGATGAGTTCGCTGGCCTGTCGGCTAATTCACTTCTGTATTCCTAAATATTCTGTGGTACAGGTTTTAAGCTGGACACTTGCCTAAATCCCAGTACTGTATTTAGACCACTCATGAAATTCCTAATATGTTTGTTAAATGCAGAGCATCAACAATTTTGTATATTAAAATTTTTACTCATCAGCACACAAGCATAAGTAATTTATAACTTTTTTTATAATAATTTACGAAAATTTACACTCAAACTCAAAGGGCTAAAATTGTTTTCCTTTATTGTCAAAGAACTGGTAAGGGATCATATCTGGTCTATGTCTACACAAGAGGAGCCACTACTCAAGATCTACCTTCAGCAAGTTTTATCTTAGTTCAGAACTGTGTGTAGAAAGAATGTATGACCTTTCCCAAGAAAGTCATCTTAATATAAAATGCTCACGTAGTTTGTATACGAACGTATTCAGAAGTGATTACAGCTTAGATTTGGTCCTCCACGATCAAACTCTTGTTCATATTTTGATGAACTTTAAATTCATCTAGTAGCAGCTGAGACTGAATAAGACCAGAAGAGGATTAGTGTTCAAAGTACACTTCATCATAGATGGGCTGAAACTGTTTATAAAGTTCTTCACGAGGCTCTTGTAATGTCAAAATCAAACCCCACATATGGTGTGCTTTGCATAGATATGCAACAGGTGTTTTTCTCTGCAACACTTCATCATTCCTCTGTGTTCTATCAAAGGCAGTTCTCTACTTACAAACAATGTGTCCATAACATGGGAACTGGAAAGCCGTTTATGATTGTGTGGCATGAGTCAGTGGCAAAATGTGGTTCTTCTGAAGTTACTTCATGCATTCTGAAATATATTGAACTGCATTTTGTACCACAGAAAGAAGGTAAGATCAGGAAATTATTTGTTTGGCCAGATTGTAGCATCACACAAAAAAAAATGGCAGTGTATGCTCTATATCATTATCTGATTGTAAAGATATATTTCATTACCATTGACCAGACGTTCTTAGTCAGCGGCCATAGTTTTCTTCCTTAGAGACTGTGACCTGATTGAAAGAAAAAAGAAGACGGTTACAGTGACACAGTGGCTTGAAGTTATTATCAATGCAAGTTCGACATTTGGTGCGTACTATGTGGACAAAGAAGACTTCATTGACCTGTCTGACGTTGAAGGAATGTTATGAAGGCAGCCCGATTTTAAGGTAACACATTTTCATTGGATTAAGTTATCAGATGAATCAAATTGTGTTCGAACCAGAACCAGAGTCAGTCATAACATCCTACAACCTTGGCAAAGCGATGTAATACGGCCATTATCCAGAGGGAGAAAACATTAACGTCCACTCCCAACTGTACTTCTCCAGCCTTAAGAAGAAGGAATAGCTATAAAGATGGTGAAAAAAGAGGAATTGGTAGACACATGCAGATTCATTCCTGTTCAATATCATGACTTCTACAAAAGTCTACGTGTACTAGAGTGATTACTGTATTCATGCATGACATTTGTCAATAGTGAATAATAATGTAATGATTTCTTTGTTTTAGTTTATATAACTGAAACCAAAAAAGACATTGATCCAGTATTATGTAATGTTGTTTGTGTTTCTACTTAATTTTTATAATTATTTGTAGGTTATATCACTACCACTATTTGTGCTGGGTAGATCCTTTTTCTGAAATTCATTTTGTTAAGCTACAAAGGACTGGCAGATGTGTGCGTGTGTGAATGTGTGTGTGTGTATGTATGTATGTGTGTGTTTATATATATATATATATATATATATATATATATATATATAAAAATGGGCAGAAACATTCTTAAACTTATCTCTTTACTTTTTCATAACTTTGGGTTTTGCACTTGTTGTTTAAATTAGAATGTAAGAGCAAATCCACGACGTCTGGCGGGAACGCGGGCTTCCGAGTCCCCACCCGACGCCATATTAAGTCAGTCTTCGTCCCGTCAGCGAGGAAGTAGGTCGTGCACGCGGAGTGTGGTCCCGTCTCCCTGAGGTCCCTCATATTTAGTGACGTAATAGTTTAATCTAGTCTACCGGAACATTTTTTGTATCTTCATGGCCTCAGGGATCGACGCAATTTAGGGCAGTGCTATTTGAGCCTCCCTAATAACTTTTCACATAATTCCATTGTTGGCAGACGCCGCATTCAAAGCTTTACTTGTTCGCTCTAAGCGAATATTCACGTATGGTCAATGGTGGCACTTCTCGAGGGTGTTTCAAGCTAATAAACCACCACGCTGGTTTCAAAATACTTCAGTGTTTTCTTCAAAATGCAACAATGGCTTTCTTCCTCTCCGCACCCTAAGGAGCCACAGCAGCCAGAGTCGTCGGGAGCAGTGTGTGCCAGGTTAGCACGCAAGCAAATCACAAGGACTTCCAACTCCAACCAACGGCAGGAGAGCCAGGTTACAGGGCCAACAGACCATCGACCCACACCAGACGTCAATCCCAGGTAATTCACGTCGGGCACATCCTTTGGTTTCCCCAGTACCGACCCTGGCGTATCCCACGCCGTGTTAGTTGGTATTGTGAACAATTTATGTTTTGTGGATTAGATCATTATTCAGAGTAACTATTCAACTTTTAGCTTCCCAAGAGGCTAACTCAGTTTCATTCCTCCAATCACACTGCTCCTCAAATACTGAAAAGTTCTGGGCTTGTAGCCGTTCTACTTTTTCCCAGTTGTTGAGGCTTGTCCATCTGCACCTTTCAACAGTGACATTCCTCTGTCCCCTCCCTTTATATACCTTCTTAACAATATTTCCCCAATTTCTTCCCTTTACCCTCCTCCATCGTTATTTCCTAGGTAATCATTTATTCCCTGCTCAATCTTATTATTAACTCTCTACTCATCTGCCTCATCCCTTCCTTAGCCCTTGTCATCCCTTCATTTATCCATTTTGCATGCATCTGCCTATACTTCCTTTTTCATTTCTTCATCTCTCGTCCATAATATGGTGAACCTCCCTAGCACCAATCCTCATTGCGGTATAAATGTTACTCATCAATTATCTTTCTAAATTCACTGCAAAAGATCTCTACACTATCCCCTTTATACCAGTTCTCAAACCTATACCTTAGAAAAATCTCTGCCCCCAGCTTGTCTCCTCGCCCGTACTGCCACGCCACTCTATCACTAACCTCCTCAGCCATTTTCTCCTTAGTCTCCAACTCCACTACTGGAATGTTGTGGTCACCGATCCCTTTGAGTACTACTGTACTGCATCAACGATAACATTCCCAGGCCTGACTATCACCACATCTAGTATGGGCCCCTCTCCTCCTCTCACTCCATAGCCGGGTTCCTCTACTGCCTTCACCAAGCCTCTGTTCTCTAACTGTTCTGCCATTCTCTGCATCACATTACCCATCCCTTCTGTTCCCTCAATCCACTGTACACCATTCATATTCAGGTCCCCTGCCACTGCCTGTCCCCAGTGTATAGATCCTGTCCTTTATCACCTCAATTGTATCCCATCCTTGCCCTGATGACCTGTAAGCTGCCAGTACAGTGTTACACACTTTTTCTTTTTACTTTTACTTCCATCACTTCCTTATCTTCACTTATCCATTCCATCAACCCTTCTAACCTCTCCCTTACACACACTGTTATTCCTGCTTACATTCACTGCCTAGCAGTGCTCAACCACATCCCTATTGCTACTACAACATCTGCCCTATATCCTTCAACCTTACCCCTAGAGTGAGTGAGATTTCGGTCAGTGCTTAACATCGAGGTACTTTAGCGCTGACGAGGGGTGACATTAGGCGAGTATGGAGCAGCACCGGAATGAAGGAGCGGGGAAAACGGGTTATCCCTGAGAAAATCTGCCAACCACGGCAATTCCCACATACGAAAATCCGGGAACTGACCTCGACGGGAATTGAACCCAAATCGCCTTGGTGGGAGACGAATGGCTTACCTCCAGAAAACATCAAACTTGCCATACACACTTTGTGACAGTTTACAAACATGATTTTTATTTCATCTCTTTGGATTTTAATTCTACTATGTTTGCCCCGATTCTCCTTCCCTCTGCACCTCCTCTTATTATCTCCAGTCTGCTCTGCTTCAGAAACCCAATCATGATTGCTATTTCTGTCCTTCCTGCTCAACTCTGACCGCCTCTAAACAACCAGCTGTCTCCCTGCCCAACAGGTTCCTCAAACTCCTCTTTCCTTGTTCTATCAAGTGCACCCTATCCCTTCCTACACTTTTGGATATTATGCACTTCCTGCTATATTTGAAAGTGGCCCCCACATCCCTGCTCACTGTCATACAGCTCACTTGCTGCCACTGCCTTCACATAGTTGACCCCCTGCCTGACAAGCATCCCATAAAACACTATCCTTGCCCTTTCGAGATTTCTCCTGTGCCTTGCGCAAAAAACCCTTTAAGTCCCTTTCGACTGCTTCCCCTACCTCCCTACGAGCTAGGTAGTTTTCCCCCATATGAAGTGTCACCACCTTAACTTTGCTGCTTCCCCCTTATAATACTAACCCTTTCACCTAGGTAGGATATCTTGCAGACATACTCATATGACTTGTAATGTTTTTGTATCTTATTTTGTTTAACCGTAATATGATAATTAATGTTTTTACCATAGTTTTCCAAGTTTAGTTAACTGTAGTTAATTCGGCATTGCCTCACATGCTATCACACATTAGTAGCTTTCGTATGTTTCCAACCACCATGTTAAAATGTAGCCTAATGTCCCAAGAACAAACATTGGCTCTATGTTCATAAATAAATATGTTTAGCCTATTTTCATTTTGTTCTCTTCAGTCCACAAATGTATCTAGCTTATCAATGTCATCCTGAAAACTTGTTCCCTCTGACCACTTTATAGTTATTGGAGAACAATTATATTTTGCCAACCATGTCATTTTCCACTATTGTAAGCAATATGAAAGTCCAGCACACTCCCCTGTGGTACCCCTGACGAAACACCTCCCTCTTAAAGAATTCTTAATCCGTAACGCATTTTACTCAGTCAGTGAGTATTTGTGTGTGGATCTGTAACTCTGTAGATACTTATTTAAGACATTTGTTCTGGGTTAAGATTCTGTTTCTTCTAAACCTATGACGAATGCTGACATGAGCTCACACATGATCAAAACCAAAACTGACAAGAATAATGTTGAATTTCGCTCTATTACTGTCTGCTTTTAACTGTATATCTTATGTCATTTAATCATTTGATTGTATATTGTACACTTGACTTGTCTGATATCTTTGTGCAAAAATGTACACCAAAAAGATCCATGGATGCAATAAGCTTGCAATTAACAAACAAATATTCAAAATTATCATTTAAGAAACTAAATGACGTCGCAGAGTTCCGTTCCCCTCGCGGCATACATGGCACCAAACGAGCAAAGCAAACGGAGACTAAACGCTGAGAGAAGCAGACAATAATTAAACTAAGACAAGGAGTTGAAGAGAAAGCTTACCAGTTTTCTAAAAGCTAAATAAAATTTGCAATAAGGAATTTCCCACCTTTACCCTCTGTCCCCATTTCCTGAAGAAGTCCCATACTCAATTTTTCTAAAAAGTTAACCAAAAATTTATCACCAACTTTCCTCATTAATACCTTGTGTAGTACCTGCCTTACCAGACACTTTTTCAAAGTTAATAAAGCAAGCGTCAACCTGCTTCCCCTCATCAACTGCCCAGCGCCAGCTGTGTCTCCCCTAAATAACCCATCCTAAATCCATGTTGATAAACCTGAAGACAAGGTAAATAGCTCTGAGCAATCATTCAAAATTTTAATTAACAATAAATGCGGCAAGTGCAACAAGATCGTGAGAAATGGTATTTTATGTGACAATTGCGATGGTGCCATTTTATAAAATGTAGCGAAGTGCAAGAGTCAGAAATTCCAGAAGAATGGTCGTGCAACTTCTGTAACTCTGAAGAGGATGTTAGCGTGGTGCTTAAAGATTTGGTTGTTTGCAAAGGAAATTGTAGTTCAGTTAATGAAACATTGGCATATCTTTCAGACCAAGTAAACTCTCTTGGAGAGATTGTCAAAGTTTTGCAAGAAGATTTAAGAAGTGTGAGTAAACTACAAAATTGTATCCCAGCTTCAACAATGAAACATGATAAACAAACTCAAGCTGATTATTATCAAGATTTGATAACTATTTCAGACGTCAACCACAACACTGTATGAAATGTTGAGACATGGCAAACTCAGAAAAGAACATTTAAGAAACAACAGCTCAAGATTCCAGTTATAACTCAAAATAAATTTTGTTCACTTCAAGAACAATTAGATCTAGAAGTATGGCCTATGAGCAATACTACAGTCAAAACATCAGCAAAGAAAACTTTTGGGAGAACTTCGCATCAACAGATTCATGAGAAGAACGTCAGTAAAAAAACACAAGTGAGGAAGACTTCGCAACCATCCAGAACTCTTGTCATTCACCCAGCCAGAAAGTTTGCGGTTCTGTCTGCCTTGACTCGACTAGCAAGCATCCAAAAACCACCATCCAAATCATTGGTGACAGCCATGCTAGGAAATATGCAAAGAACAACTTGGTAATGAGTGTGATATTACAAGTCTTGTAAAGCCAAGGGCCCCTGTCAGTGAAATTGATTTGTCGGACATTGATATTGACAGACTTTCTAAAAATTATTATCTCATAATAGTCGGAGGAGCTAATGATGTGGCCCGTAACAAATCATCAAGTGCGCTTTCAACACTGAACACATTTCTTTCGTAAGTAAACAATACCAATATTTTACTCATGACAGTTCCTCACCGCTATGACCTGGGCAACTGATTCATGTGTCAACACAACAGTTGATAGTTATAATCGGAGATTAAAACAAATTTGTAAGCAGTATGATCATGTTAGCATTGTTGAACATGTATTAGATAGACATTGCTTTACCAATCATGGTCAGCATATGAACTATAAAGGTAAAAAATTAATGTGTGAATTGTGTAATATGGTAGAAAGATCTGTGAATTGTCATAAAGTCTGCAAAAGTAAGTTATCTATACCAGGCTTTTGGTGTAATGAGAAAGCTGACTGTTCAGAATCCTTTTTTAGAAACGTAAATTTTAGGTTAAAGGATGTAGGCCTATGCAACCATAAGGAAAATAGTCAGCCTGTAGGCCTCATGCTGAACAGATCAATTGTTAATATTAAGAAAGAAGTAAATACAGACAAGGTTGTTGATCCATTAGTAAATTGCCTTACTATCTTCCATCAAAACATCCAAAGTATCACAAATAAGGTCTACTTACTTTGTAAAGCGTTAGAATCATTTGAACTAGAAAATAAAACCAAAGTAAATGTTATCTGTTTAATTGAACATTATTTAAAATCATATCAGATTAACCAAATATATTTACCAGGCTTCACATTAATCTCATCCTTTAGTAGGTCTACAACAGTAGGGAGTGGTGTTTGCATTTATGTTCAAGATAGTTTATTTGCTGGAGCAATTACTTTAACTGACAAATGTGTCGAAAAATATATAGAATGTGCTGCAGTTCTATTAAAAATAGAGACAAAAACAATTCTCATTATAACAATGTACAGAGCTCCCTCAGGGAATTTCAAAAACTTTCTTAAAAATACTGAATTAGTATTAGAAAAACATTACAACTCTAATACTGAGATCATTGTTTGTAGTGATTTCAACATAGATTATCTTATGGATCATAACAACAAACATAATTAAAATTATCTTTTTCAGACTTTTAATTTATTTCCCACAGTTAAATTTCCTACTAGAATACAAAATAATTCTGCAACTGCTATAGAAAATATTTTTGTTCGTGTAAAAAAGTGTGAAGAATGTAAAATTCACGAATTTGTAGATGCTCTTTCTGATCATGATGCACAAATTATCCAGTTATCCAATATTCAAATCATTTCATCTACTATTAAATGTAAAAAAAAAATTATAATATAAAAAAGTTAGAATAGGCCTAATCAATAATGAAACAATAAAAAATTTTAGGGCAGATCTTATAACGGAGGACTGGATGGAAATTAAAAAAAATGTTGGCCTTCCGATTCAAACTCTCAGTTTAATATTTTCCATACTACATTCTGAAAAATGTTTGAGGCTAATTTTCCAAAACATATTATGAACTCAAATAATACTGATAAAAACATGTGGCTAACAAAGGGTATACGAACTCTTGCAAAAAGAAAAGGGAACTGTATATGCAGTGTAAAAATTTAAATGATGATAGCACTTAAACATACTATAAACAGTACTGTAAGATTCGTAATAAGGTAATTATAAAAGCTAAACAAATGTACTTCCAAAACATAACAACACAGTCAGAAAGTCAAATCCTCTTGGAAGATAATAAAAACTCTTTACCCAAAACACCTATTTCCATAAAAATAAACATTGAATTAATACATGAACCAAAGGTGGTAGCCAATGCCTTCAATCATTATTATCTTGAAATTGTTGACTTAATAATCAACCAATCTAGTAATAAAAACACAATGCTCCAATGGCATTACTTAGGCAGTCTTTTCCTTAGTCAAGTAATTGTTTTGAACTGAAACCGACTACACCAAAAGAAATTTGTGAAACAGTAAAATCTTTTCAATCCAAAACATCTTCTGAATACGATGAAACCTCTAATGTAATTTTAAAGAAATGCATTGACTAATTGGTGAACCACTTTGCCATATCTGTAATTCATCCTTCAATTCTCACATTCTTCCGGAGAGACTGAAATTTACTATAGTTAAACCACTTTACAAAAAGGATAATAAAAACATGTTGTGCAACTATAGACCAATATCTTTAATTCCTACATTTGCTAAAATTTTAGAAAAAATTATATTTAAAAGATTATCTCAATATTTTGATAATTATTTTGTTAAGTCACAATATGGTTTTAGGAAGTGTAAATCTATAGATGATGCCACTTACAGTTTAACGGCAAGTATTTTAAATCTGTTAGACAAAAAAGAACATGTAAGTTAGTTGGAACTTTTTGCGACCTGTCAAAGGCATTCGACCGTGTTGATCATAATGTTCTTTTAAATAAACTACAGTATTATGGTATAAATGGCTTAGCTCTTCAGTGGTTAAGTTCTTACTTAACACAAAGATACCAGCAGGTAGTAATAACAGGTCCAGACACTACTGAAGCCTGCTCCAATAGGGGCTTGATCAAATATGGAGTCCCACAAGGATCTATCCTGGGTTCCCTGTTGTTTCTAGTATACATGAATGACCTGTCTGCATATGTTTCTGAAGATATAAATGTGACACTTTATGCTGATGATGCTAGCATTCTTTACCATAGTAAAAATATTTCATTGTTGTCTAATATAACTAATTTGGCACTTTCAAAATTAAAAAAATTGGTTCGATGCAAACAAACTTGTTCTAAACTTTGATAAAACCACTTATATATTAACTTCCAAGCTTTAAGTTGTTCAGATAATTCAATCCAAATTTTGTATGGCGATAATACTATTAAAGTAGGCCTATGTAATACAATAAATTTTTTGGATTTACACTTAGTTGTTTAAGTGGAAATAATCATGTGAAGAATATTGAGCCCAAACTCAATGTGGCCTGCTTTGCTTTACGAAACATAGCCCCTTTAATAACATTAGCTGCTCTTAAACAGGTACAGTATAATACGCTTATTTCCATTCCATAATGTCATTTGGAATTATTTTCTGGGGATCTTCTTCAAAAAGTAAACAAATATTTAGAATTCAAAAAAGAGCCATTAGAATAATAATGGGAGCAAAAAAGATCGATACATGTAGACCATTATTTAAAAAACTAATATTCTCACATTTCCTTCACAGTATATACATTCTTTAAAAACCACAGTTCTTTAATTGCAATATTTATTTATTTTTATTTATTTATTTATTTAAACATCATTTACAAAATTACAATTACAACTTTACACATTGTCTGATCTCCTTGAGCATTGCTCTAGGTGGAGATCTTATGAGATTGTTTAAATATAGGTGAAGGCGGTTTGGGCTCGGTAGTTTACATTGGCTATGGTTTTGGCAAGAAACAATTTGTGACAGGTTCTCTGTGAGCCAAGATATCCTGTCAATAATTGTTTAACCTTACATATGCACTTACTTACTAAATTTTGTAATTCGTACAAGAGCTTTTCGTCATTACTATTATAAATACTTGTCACATCAGACAAAGTTACAGCATTTGTATTAACATGTTGTACATAACTGGATAAACAATTCTATAAAATATCTGTCAACTAGTTTTTAAGATAAGCATGGCAAATTATGAGACATACGGCACTTTACATGAAACACAGACTTTATAATACAGAAGAGACAAACATATTTTTGGCAGCAATTTATATTGACCTTGTTGTTACATGTGAACACACACTTTGAACTGGAATAAGTACTGTATAGACTGACGCCGTGTCCGGTGAGAGTGAGGTAGGAATGGAGCTGCGTCGGAATGCTCTGGGCGCCACCCGGTTAAGCGTGTAGCCGGGAACACGAGGCTCGATGGGTCGTGGTCCGTTCGTGCCGGCGTGACCCTCTCTCACCTGGTGAGTCGAAACAGCTGCGGATCGGAAAACACGGAGGATCTGGAGAAAACTACACCTTACATGGACACTTATGGGGCTGTCCACACCCCCATACCCTAGGGCCTTAAGCAAGCCAGTTCCAAATGGCGAAACAAAGTAAAACACTGGGCCAGATAGTTGCAAACGCGCGTTACGTTTCTCGCTGGGCGAATCAAAGTCCCGAAGCACACCATGTCTCTCTCGTTCCGTCCATCGCGGCCGCTGCTTCCATACTGCCTTCTTCATGAGCTGGTAGAGGGAGGGGGCGGCGAAGCCAGGTGTCCTGCACTGGCAGATGGCCAGGATGGCAGGTGTCACACGTCGGTGTCAAGTTCACAAATGCCCTGCCACTGTCACTGATCTGCCACACACACTCAAGTATCCCACATCTGCCATTACCAACCAGCGCACACCTGCCACTGACACACTCTGCGAACACCTGCCATGACCAGGTGCAACTCCACCTGGTCTGTGGCCTGGTACGACGACACACGCCCCCCACCTGAAGACGACTGGTCATGGCGGGTGTGTGCATTCGCTATGTACTCTGCTGCCGGTGTCGCTCCCGACGACTGAACACTAGGGTCTGCTGTGGGTCGAAGTCTCCGGCTTCATCTCCTGAGTCGTCGGGTGGTACACAGCAGGTCTGCTGTTTCTGTCGTGGGCAAGGTCGTAGGTTGTAGGGCACCCTTCGGTGTCTGTTGGTATAGATCAAGGGAGTAGACATTGGGATGCCGGCTATCGATAACACCAGCATGTCCTGGGATGTTGTGGTCTTGACGTCGTGACGTTCTGCCACTGGCGTCTGTACAGTAGGCGTCGATGATTGAGGGCCACCAACCACGCCCCACTCCGGAAAACGGCGAACACGAGGACGAAACCAGGCAGGTGCTCTGCGTCTGCATTTCCGTTCGTTCCTCGGTTCAGGGTTGACCCCTTCCTGCTGACCATTTGTGCTAGGCTCTGACAAGTGTAACTGGGGTTGCCTGCTGCGTCGGCGTCGTGGTTAGCATCGAGGCGACTCTTCTGGTTCCTCTATGTGTATGGTAAAAGTCGTACTCTCTAGTGGCGCATCCAGTTCCCACACTGCCCGGACGATGGGTTGGAGTCTCGGCTCATCTTCATCAGGCATGGTCACTATTGATTCGGCTTCCTGCGGCGGTGTTATGACACCAGGCGTCGACGGGAGAAGTAACGCCAGTCCCGGAGTCTTGTCACATCTGCTTTGCGAGTGTTTGTCACTCTCCTCTTGGAGTGGTCTCTCAGTTCGTGGGTGCTCAGCTGCTATGGTTGTCTGAAGTAGGTCGGAGAAAGCGAAGACATCTTTCCGTTCATCCAAGAGAGCTTGTATCGTTGTCCTGTATTTGGCTGGGACTTCGTTGTCCAGGTCGCCCAGGTGAATTGTATGTTGGTTGGTATTCGGCCGTCGGTCGACAGCATACACTGTTCGTCGTTCCCCGGCTCCCACGTGTACCCTCTTCGCCGCGACCTCTATCACTGCTGCTTGTTGCTGCAGCCATGGTTGCCCCAGCACTATGGGCTCTCGTAGGCCATCCACAACCAAGGCTTCGACTTGAGATGTCTGGTCGCGTATCCTGATCGTCAGGTCGGTTACGCTGTGGCACTGTGCTTCCCTCTGGTGGCCAGCTGTAGCATACAGGGCCCAGGTCGGATCTGTGATGGATTAATGAGTGTGGATGCGACGAACGTATGGCTGGCGGCAGTATCAACTAATGCAGCAGTTAGTTGGTTGTTGACTTCGATCTGGATGCGGAGTAACTGATCCTCCTTGACGGTTAATTGTCCCAAAAATGGCTCTGAGTCGGTGTTGGTCGTGGTCAGGTGTGTCTGGCGATTGACAGCGGGGAGGTCAGCAGCAGGCCTGCCTCCCCGGCTTAGGCAATTCCCCACGGCGAGCACGTGGCATTCCTAACAGGGCAGTCGCGGTGCCAGTGAAACGTGTTCGCTGGGCAGGTGTGGCACTGTGGCGGTGGAATGTCCTGTCGCGAGAGTTGTGGGGCGGACGCAGGGTCGGCAGACCGCTGCACCTCAATCACGAGTTGTTGTCTTCGGCCCGTTGCTGTGCCACTATCGCGCCTATTTCTAGTGATGGGGGCCTCCTCGTCCGCCCGTCCTAGTGTCTGTAATGGACGTCCCCTCAGCCGATTGACGGCCCTGTCGGCAACGATTGCTCGACGAACGTATCCCTCCACACTTTCACCCTTCACTTCTGCCAAAAATGGTTGGAGTTCCAGTCGCAGACGCAGGGTTATGCTGCTTAGTGCATCCTCCGGCGGCGTGGTTGGATAGATGCGCCGGAACAGCTGGATTTTCGTGGCTATGAACCTCTCTGTCGACTCTGTGTCCTTTTGTCGTTCACTATAAAATCGCGCTTGACAGTTTGCTATAGCTTCCGCGGAACCGAACCGATACTGTAGGCCATTCGCAAACTCGTCCCATGTCGTTGTTGCATGTCCCCATATTCTCCACCAGTCCTTTGCTGCACCATGCAAGTTGCTAATCGCGCGATCAACCCACTCGTCATACACTACGCCGTAACGTAAACACAGTGTTTCGCACTGCTGCAGAAACTGGTCCACGTCCTCGTGCATGTATCCAGAGAACTCGGGATGTTTCATTATGTCCCCACTCTCTTGGCCGGTTGTCGCGACAGCTCGACCCGCAGTCGTAGAGGCGCTGGGAGAGGGCTGATAGAGTGGTAGGTTTGTAGCTTGTGATGTATGACTTTGAAGCGGGGGAGGGGGCCTCGATGAGACACAAGTTGCGCAAGCGAACACGCCCTCACCGAACGTGACAAGTTCCGTGACGTACGAACATCTGCGGTGGCGTCTTGTTCGACAAGTCACACTAGTGGCCATCTCCTTCCCTTGTCTGTAACATGTTGGCGAGTCACATACTTCGGCCTGCCTTGGCGGGCTGTGGTCGATAAGCTTCTCCACTTTTACGCTTGGGTTCCCCTTCCGTTTCTCCATGGCACACGTGCAGCACTGTTGCAGTACTTCTCCGAAAAGTAAATCAGGGAAGGCTGGTAATCCACACCTAACACACTCCTTGCTGCTCATTGTGTGCGATGGTTATATTTGTTTCTAGGTCTAGTTCAGTGTATTGTTTCCTGCTGTCACTGACGTGCGGGCTGTGATGTAGCTGGGTAAACAATGCAACTGTGGCAATCCTGTGGTGAAGTGTCGTCTTCCAGTCATTCTCTGTGCAGGTTGTACTTCATTTTACACTGTGATATTCACGCCAAAGCATTGGGCGCCATAACGCCATGTCCAGTGAGAGTGAGGTAGGAATGGAGCTGCGTCGAAAAGCTCTGGGCGCCACCCGGTTAAGCGTGTAGCCGGGAACACGAGGCTCGATGAGTCGTGGTCCGTTCGTGCCGTCGTGCCCCTCTCTCACCTGGCGAGTCGAAACAGCTGCGGATCGGAAAACACGGAGGATCTGGAGAAAACTACACCTTACATGGACACTTATGGGGCTGTCCACACCCCCATACCCTAGGGCCTTAAGCAAGCCAGTTCCAAATGGCGAAACAAAGTAAAACACTGGATCAGATAGTTGCACACGCGCGTTACGTTTCTCGCTGGACGAATCAGAGTCCCGAAGCACACCATGTCTCTCTCGTTCCGTCCGTCACGGCCGCTGCTTCCAGACTGCCTTCTTCATGAGCTGGTAGAGGGAGGGGGCGGCGAAGCCAGGTGTCCTGCACTGGCAGATGGCCGGGATGGCAGGTGTCACACGTCTGTGTCAAGTTCACACATGCCCTGCCACTGTCACTGATCTGCCACACACACTCAAGTATCGCACATCTGCCATTACCAACCCGCGCACACCTGCCACTGACACACTCTGCGAACACCTGCCGTGACCAGGCGGAACTCCGGTACGACGACAAGACATGTAGTTTATCTTAGTACCTAGGGCAGGGATGGCCAACCCTATGCCCGCGGGCCAAACACTGGCCTGCCACTGCATTTTGAACGGCTCGCCATAAGCTGAATTATTTGCATAATATTTCAAAGTTTCTTACACTGACAGCAAAAATATTTAAATGATTTCATATTAACTCATAAAAGTAGTCGAAGTGAAATTTTTTCATCGTGGCCCGAGACATGATTTGGTTCGACTTTTGGGCCATAGCTTCGAAAAGGTTGGCCACCCCTAACCTAGGGTAATTATAATGAGTGTATCACAGATTCTGACATTATTGGGTGCCCTTAAGTCTACAAGACACGTTAACTATTAGTTATTAATTATTATAGGTCATTCGGGATAAAGTGAACACTAAAAATTTAACCTTTGAAAAATATCACTAGCCGTTACTGCATATAATTCAACATTACCTCTAGTCCCCTCACTGCTTGTACGGTTGGCAGCGAAATTACGTAATATAGTTCCGTGTGTTTCCTATTTAAATACAACAGCACAGAAAGAAAATCAACCGAAATCTACATAATTGTATTTTATATAATTAATAAATTTGTTTTTATTAAACTGTATTGATCCATACTTACTACATACATTTACATTAAATTCATACAGCATCGTTGTTACATTAAGTCAATACAGAATCATTGGGATCATTATTTGTATGTCCTACAAACTTTGTCTTTTAAAGCTTTAACAAATACTAGGCAACACTTGGGGCTATCCCTGTCACTATTCCGGGATCAGCTATAGTTGGAACCACTCGTACGTCAGTATTAGGTGTTCTTTAAGTTTTTTTTCTTAAACAGGTCACCAGTACTTACATTCTTAAGTCTGTCCGGAAGTTTGTTATACAGTTTGTAGCCTTGAAATGCAAAGGATGATTTTCCTAGTTGAGTTTTTACTGAGGCCAGATATATCTATATCATGGGCATTTTTTGTGTTGTATTTGTGTGTAGTCTTTGGTGTTATGTCGTTCATATTGTGAATATAGTGGAGTACATTGAGTCTATAAAGTCCTCTAACTGGAAGTATCCTGTTATGGATATAAATCTCTGTAGCATGATAGTGTTTGGGTAGATTAAAAGTGTTTCTTAATGCCTTGTTTTGTGCTATTTGCAGGGGTTTAATAACCCTTTCTGTTGCCATGCCCCAAACGTGACTATGATATTGTAAGTGACTGTGTATTAGAGAGAAGTAGATGATCTTTTTGACCTCAATTGGTACACTGTACAATCGCCTAAGTATACCTGCTGTAGGGAGAATTTTACTTAGGATCATTTCAATATGGGTCTGCCATGTCAAATCTTTGTCAATGTATAATCCTAGATATTTCATTCATAACCTCTACCTTTTTAATTTTCTCACCATTTATTATGATAGGTTGATGTTCATCTAAGGTGAAGTGTTACGAGTGAAATATTATACAAGAAGTTTTATTTAGGTTCATCGTAAGTTTGTTAAGTCTAAAGTATACTTTTAAGGTCTGTAGGTCATGCTGCATGTTGGCAATGGTAGTGTGTAGATTCGTAAAAGATAGCAGTGTCGCCTGCATACATTTTTATTTTCCCGCGTAATTGCAGTCTGGCTATGTCATTAGTGTACACCAAGAATAGAGGAGGTCCTAGGACACTACCTTGAGACACACCTGTATTTATCTTCTCCTTCTTGCTGTTACAGTCTCCTACTTTAACAAATTGTTGTCTATTGGCAAGATGATTTCTTATAAGATTGTTAGCCAGACCTCGGATGCCGCTCAATTCTAGTTTACTAAGGAGTATTTGGTGGTTCACAGTATCAAATGCTTTGCTTAGATCAATAAAAGTCACTGTCGCATACTTTCCTTTATCTATAGAGTGTTGGATTTTATTCACTAAGTCAATTGCTGCTAACGAGGTGTTGCTGCCAGGGCGGAAGCCATACTGTTCATCGCAGAGGAAAGAAGTACTTTCATAGAAATTGCAGATTCTCTAGTGTAGGACTTGTTCTATTATTTTGTTGATCACAGGTAAAACTGATATTGGTCTGTAGTTATTAACGTCAGTGGGGTCACCACCTTTAAGTACAGGTGTTACTCTTGCTACCTTTAGTGCATCAGGATATTCACCAGCGAGGTCTGTAGGTTCCTATACTGTAACATTGTACAGTCCAAAGAATGAAAAATAAAATACAAATACAATACAAATAGGCTGTAAGGTGCTTGCTTCAGTGTGCTTAGTTTATTAATGTTATCACCAGGGTTTATTTCAGTTTTAGAAGATAGAGTTAGCCCTATGCTTGTAACGTGTTCACATAAATTGTTTGCTATTTTGTTTGGGGTTTGCTGCATGTCACAGGAATTTTGGTTAAAGATTTTTTGTATGGGTTTGGAAGTTTTTACCTTGTATTTATTATTGCACAGTATTTTATTAATGTTCTGCCAGATATTCTTGGGTCGACCCTGATTCTGTTCAAATAGCCTTACCTGGTATGTATTCAAACACTGACGTTTTAATATACATGCTTATAACACCAGAAATATTAATGACAAACATTATCCCTCCAATAGGCTAACACTGTTTCAGAAAGGAGCACATTTCTCAGGTACTAGAATGTTTAATAAACTTCCTAATGATATTAAACAACTTAGTAAAACTAACAGCAACACATTTTAAAAAAAGTTAAAGGGATTCCTTTTGCTACATACTTTATTCAATCGAAGAGTAGGCCTATTTAAATGCATGAATAATGCATATTGCATTTATTTAATGTATTTATGACTGTGCTTTCCCTAGTGTATTTGTCCTACGTATACTGAAATACAGTTAGGTTTGTTGGTGTATGTAGGATAAATACATTTGTGGGTTAATCTAGATTTGGTTTGACACTATTCTTTCTTGAAATTGTTTACTGGCGCACCAACTAAGCGATATATACTAATATTGCCATAATACCACTAATTTTTTCTATTTTATGTTCACCAGAACTAATTGCAATATGATTGTACGTTTTATAAAACTGAATTCTTTTAAGTGATAGTATATGTAACATTTACCTTTGTATTAACTCAAGATAGCCTATATGTAAATACATATAGTAGTGTTCAAATTGTATTGTAGACTTGTATTCATTAATGAAAAGCCCTATACTCAGGAGCAATTTGCTCACTATCTGAGTCCATTGGGTATAATAAAATTTTAAAAAATAAAAATAAACCTACCTACCAGTTCCTCTTGTTCATAACCTGCACTTCACTGTCTTAGGCATGTGTATTGGACGTTTTATCCGTTATGGACGTATGACCTACATGAAACATCAATTAATTAATAGTCAGGTTTGTTTTCTTCTTTACGATATCTCTGAATAAATTTACTAAAATACTGTACCTACAATTTCTAATATTTTTACATCGTGCAAACGTTGCTTCCAACCCTAACCTACAATTATCGTAGCAACAATTATCGTATAATAGCAACAATTTTTTTCACTTTTTTTTTATATACAGTATATATGTAATGCATGTATCACATCAAATACATTAGATAACGTATTTATGCATTTGATCACCACTTTTGCTATGAGACAATGAAAATCAACACTGTTACGCATTACCACGGTCTTAGACCGTGCGCATTACATACAGTACACAATCCAAGTAGTTCTACATTTCCCCAAAAGATAGAAGCACGTAACACATATTTGCAATGACCTCTAAAAAATTTTAACTAGTACAAAATTATTTAAATGTATGTTTGGGTCAGGGGGAACGTAAATTATTCCCATGAAACCCTTAAATACTGTATAAAACTTTTGTTATTGGTCTACGTACCTACAGTAACTAATATCGAAAAACTCTTAAATCATAACATATATTACGCTTCACGTTTAACTTGTTCAGCAGCCATTTTACTCGACCAGTTCAATAAATATAATTTTTAAATACAGTAACAGCACAGTTTCCCAAATATAATGGAAAAATGTGTTTGAGAAAAATCATGTAACAATCTCCTTGTATTTACGTCATTCATTTGCTTTCATTTGTACGTTTTTTTTTAGTTGCACAACCATAAGAGCCAGTTTGGCTTGCGCTATTACGAGCTGTTGGCGCTATGAGCGCTACCTATCAACAGCTTGTTTGACACGACGTGTTTACAATTCTAAGCCTTATTGGCTGACGTTTTAAAGGCTACACTGAAGTACGGTGCTTTCCCACATAGAGGCAGCTCGGTCGCCGCGTTTAAATGGCGAAGGACGTCTACTGATTGGTTGATAAGTAGGCCGTGACGTCAAGCAACGGAAACTTACTTATATCGCCGCGGTGACATCAACGGTCATTGTAGTTGGAAGCGCCACGCGAGAAGGTTGTGTTCTGGTGGGAGACCGGTTCGTGTTGATAATCGGCAGTGCGAATTGAGTGTGTATACTACGTAGTACTTTTCGTTATAAATAACTATAGTCGAATAAATTACCGAAGGGAAATTTCTTTAAATATTATTTAGCTAATATACTTTTTCGTGGAGTGATGGCAACAGAAGCTCAGCGACTAATCAGCATTTCGCTGACAAAGATAGCTCAATCTCGAGCTCAACGTGGCGGTGTCAGCCTCCACAAAAATCTTCTGGTGGCAACGGTCTTGCAGAAGGCCCGGTACATATTCATGGAAGAAGCATATCAAATGGTCCACGCCTCGACTGGAGGCGGTTTCGCTACGTCGGCGTTGGCCAGCACACCTCAGCAGGGGCCTCCGCTCCACGAGTTGGACGACGACTTCGAGCAGAACTACGACGAGGCAGACAGCTTGGTGGCCCTGACAGCGGAGGAGGCCGGGCTCGGAGACGCACACGAGGAGGAGTCTCCGGAGGATGACATTTCGCAGTACGCGAGATGTGCAGATTCTGCCCCCCGTGTCGTGGAGGACAAGGAGAACAAATCACCACCCCCGTACTCTCATCCGCTTGGGGAGGTGCCTACGTACCTCGACTTGGACAAGACGCGAGACGACGGGGTGCTGCGCGACAGGTCCAACTCGCGGTGCCAGAAGAGAAGGAAAACTGACTGGGAACAAGAAGATGCATCGTCGAAGCGTGTGAAGACGTGTGGTGACAGTGACGACTCCGTGTTTCTGGAGGAGGCTTCGTTGTTAGGTTGTGTCAGTGACGATGGTGAAGATGAAGAGAGTGAGACGTCGACAATGGAAATAGACAGGATTACCAGCTTGGTGTCAATCTTCAGTTTTGGTGGACTGAGTGCAGGTGCAACGGACATGTCTATGAGCACGGGACTTGGTAAGCTGACGAGGTCTGTCTCGACACCGGACTTGTGTTCTGCGCAAGCCAAAGAAGGTGTTGACGTTTTGCAACAAAGGCCATTTCTGGCCATGACCGTGTAGTGGAATACGGTCAGTTTGAATTTTCGCGCCCTAAACATTCCACGTTAGTCACGTGGGTTGAACAACGAATTGTTCGTGATCTCGCCGATTTCACGTTAGTCACGTGGGTTGAACAACGAATTGTTCGTGATCTCGCCGATTTTTTTAAACTTGTAAAATTCGCCATAATGACAGATAACTGTTACGTACTTGTATTGAGATTTGGACGTAATCTTACGGTGCAGCTTGAAATCAAGTTTTGTTCATCTTTTTTGTAGAACTACGAACCGTTCACAAGTTTTCGGCATAAACTTAAGTTAATTTGTAAGATGAATAGAACAGCCAAGTTTAAAAAGTATGTGAGTAAACTGGCATGTATGTTTTTAAGAAAATTCACTTACGTTGCCCGTGTTCAATAAATGTTAGTACGTTAAAAGACTTGTGCAGTCATATTTATATTTCAATCACAGTCGTGTTTTATGACTGAATTGTTTTGTAGTGTACTACAGTATTAAATGCACTATTAAATTATTTGTTGCGCCAACAAACTGCACGTGTTGGCTGGCTGTGTTGTCAGTATAGCTTCAATTTTTGTTTTTATAATTTAACAGATTATTTTGAGAAATGTGTATTTTACATAAATCCTGCAATTTTTTACTATATACTGTGTTGTGCCGTGGATGAATATGTGGCTCTGTTTTAAGAGCTTGTTATGTGTAAATAATCATATTCTTATGTTTTGTGAAATAAAACGCATACTTATGAAATATATGCATTTTGTGCTTTATCCTTGTAATTTTATATTTTGGTCCTAAGCTTCAACAATTTCATAAATGGCACTTAAGTTCAGTTCATCTGTTAATGGAATTTTGCTATTAGTAGACCTATTTATCCCTGTGGAACATAACTAGTCTAATTTGCATCTTCACTGTTTCATGACATGTTTTTACCTTCATAGTTTCAAGTAAGAAGTGCCAATGATCTGAAATTCGTTCGATGTGTGAATGGGAAAACAATTCTCAATGTTTTAAATGGAGCCTAATAACATGGTATTATAGAGAATATTGTTTGTGACATGTGGATTTGCATTGTTTACTTTTAAAATTTGACCAAGGCAAGCTGTCCTGGAGTTTTACTCATTGTCTAAAAGCACAATTACTCAATTTGTAGATTTTTTTCAAAAGAAATCACTTTAGTTAGCAAGTCTATTTGAGGAAACAAATCTTAAGGCATACTTTTCTTTTAGGTGCTCAATTTTTTTTGTATGTACCTAGCCAAATTTTAGTATGGTATGGACAAATTGATACAATTTTATGTGTGAAATAGATTTTAAAGTACGGTATATAGTATAGAAGCAAAGATGTGTTGTTCTTTATAGCATTTACTTCAGTCTTGCTCCATTTTTTAACAAAGTACACATTTTTAAGAATCCTTAATTTAACTTGATTTATGTTGGCTGAAAATTTCTCTAGGAATTTGGCCTACTGTGATATAAAAATTGTTTTACCTTATTTTAAATACTTGCAACAACTTACTACACATAACACTTGACAGATTTCCTGGTGTCTTGGAATTTCCAAAGAAATTTCATAATTTATGTTTACTTGAAGTAACTTGCAAATACGTAGTTATACAGTAGATATACTCCAGTTCGTATAAGTTTGGATAAATTTGAGAGTATTTACGAGCAGTAATTTGTAATGTTTTGTTGTGTGTCGCTACGCAAGACAAACTCTACGGTACAAATGTTAAAAACGACCTATCAGGTTCATTTTAGAGCTGTAAATCCTTGCATTGTGCAACAAATTACAAAATACTGAAAATTATTGCCTATGAATTGTCAAATTTATCCATGCTTATATGAAACAGTATACCTAAACTGACTTATTACTAGTTTTATTAATTATTGAATACAAATCAAACTCCCTGGAGGCAAATACAAAGTTGCCACAAGTAGCTCCTGTTGAAAAGAATGTGTGGTAGACTATAGGCCCCTACATACATTAATGCTGACATCTTTAATTCAAGCTTAAAGTATGTTGAATACAATATGGAGAATATTAAAATGAGGGACAGTTTCAGACAAGTGTTTGTATATATTATTAAAATTAGTATTTCTGATGTGCACTCTACAATGCAGAAACTTGCATTTCTCCATAAATTTCGCAGAACTGCCTAGACTTACTCCAACTTCATTTATTTTGGCCCCAAAAACAGGGATATTTCTACTGAACATTTCAGTACTTCTGTTGGAAATGAAGGATCCCAAATTTTTGTCACACTTGAAGGTGAGGAAAGTAACAAAGCTTGTTGTGCTTATAACTAGTGTAACTTTGTTGACAAGTTTATTGTAGTGTGCATGTTGACGTTCAACGAATAGTTGCACAACATAAGCGACCCATAGTAGCTGGTATTTTACGCCAAACATTTTATAAACATGCTGGGAACATGGTCTTCCCCTGTATCCATTTGTTGATTGTATGGAGGAAGAAGATGTAGGGGTGTTTGCCCCCTAAAGCATCTAAAATTTGGGGGGAATAAAAAGGACCAGGACAAATGTGGTTTACCACACTTGAAACTAAAAGAGCTCAGCTATTTACGCTTGAGTTAGAATATACATACATATATGTACCAGATTTTTTTTTACTAATTTTAGAGATAAATTATGATTAAATCTTACTGTTATGAAATTTTTGTATCTCTCATAGTTTTTGCATAATCAGTAGTAAACGTCAAAATTTGCACTTTACCGTTTAATGTATACCACTAAAACCAACATACTGAACCGAAAAAATTCACAGTTTATAATAATGTTTTAGGCTATGCTTTGGCATTTATAAAAAAAAATTAAATATTTTTGTATTTTTAAAAAAATTTTTGACATATTTAAATTTACATTTCGAAATTCAACATTTTTTATTAAATACAAAAATATTTTATTTTTTGTTTTTAGGCCTATATGTGTCAAATCACAGTCTACAATATTGTTATACACTGTGAATTTTTTCGGTTCGGTATGTCAGTTGGTTTTAGTGGCATACGTAAAACCGTAAAGTGCAAATTTTGGCGTTTATGACTCATTACACAAAACCTCTGAGAGATACACAAATTTCCTAAGAGGAAGATTTAATCACAATTTATGTCTAACATAAGAAAAAAAGACGTTGAAAACTGAGGTGAACTGCGTCCTTAATTCACTGTTTGATCTCTATAGCCTAGGTTTGGGACATGGAGTGTTGAGTACCGGAACCCCCTGTGGGGTATCGCGTAACACACAAAGTCCTCAGCTCATAACTCGCACGGACGGAGGGCCCACACACGATAACTGCTTGTTGTTATGGAAGTTCCCGCCATACTGGTGGGACGATCTGTAATTCGTGGTAATGCCAACCTAACCTAGAGTACACTACACCCCTCCCTTACAAGATAGTCTTCTATGCATTGCATGAACACGAAAAAAAAATCTAACTTATCTGTACAAACTAAGATACTAGTCAATCTAGAACGTAGTCCTTAAATTTCCCTGGCTGTTGCCGCACTCTGCTGGAAACGCGATGT
>PNEQ01047740.1:0-29742 GCA_003012365.1 Medauroidea extradentata
AAGTAGTGTTGATGAATTTGTCAAAACCTGAAAAATAGAAATCTTAGTTTTGTAAAAAGGGAGATGTAGTGATGTAAAGGTTGGCTAACCTGTGAGGTTAGTAAACAATGTGAAGTTTTGGATGAAGGTCGATGTAACATGAAAGTAATTAGATAACCAGTGATTAAGGAGAGTAAATAAAGAAACGAAGTATAATACATAATTAAATTTTTTTTATCGTATTTTGTTGTGTAATATTTACAAGAGAACTTTCCTTTGTGATACATACTACCTCGACTCTTACATCTTATAAATGTAATTTCTCCCATCTTTTCTTTGTTGTTATGTATAGAGAATGTTAAAGGTATAAGATTGGCAACCATGCAGAGAGGCTGGTGGAGTAAGATGGTAGAGTTCCGATGAGGTGTGTTTTTGTGAAGTGAGAACCAAATAAAGAGTGTAGTAAAAAACATAACAGTTGTTATTTATCCCTATAGTCCTACATAAGAAGTGCCTGCCTGCCTGCTGTTGGTTGAAGGAAAAATGAGGAACATGATGTCATGGCCCACGACTGGCCCCAGATTCATTTTTACTTGTTAATAATCTACAGTATGTAAATGATTGAGGAAGCGGTTATAGCTTGTCACTGGGTGGTTGCCCAGTTTTAAGTGAAATTATTACTGGTTTTAAGTAACTGTTTGGTTAGCCATCATACTATCCAAAGCTGTATATTAGAAGTGCACCAATCACTTTACTGTTTCGTTAGCCTTCATTGTTTATGTTCTCAGATTATAAATGTTGGTATTCATTTGTATCGTAAATAGGATTTGCCTCTTTCGTAAGCAGGACTTAATATTGCCTGTTTAAACAGGGTTAGGTTAACTAGTTTTAAAATTACAGTAATGCTACCATGTAGTATGAAGTATGTTGGATTTTAGTATCACTTTTATGTTATGTTGACAGGTTGTTTCTGGCTGCGAATGGGGAAACATTTTGCTTTGGGAAGAAGGTTTGATTAAAGCAGAAATTTGTAGAAGGAACAGAGTTCCTTGCCATGATGCACCAGTTACACAGTTTCAGTTTAAGGAGAATGAACTAACCAGCATAGGTACTCTTTACATTGTTTACTCGCAACTATTTTTAGTTTATTTGCTAAATAATATTAACTGTATAACCTGATTTGAATTATTATTTAAAGTGTGTTAGTAGGAATGTACATTTAAGTGACTAGTTTAGTGAGTGTCAAAGGTAATTATAAAATGTTTGCCTCATTCATTTCCTATTGTCCTCGTGTATAAAATGGATGTGTGGGTGAACGAGTGAGCGATGACAGCTAGATCTCCCAAGTGAGTGAGTGAAAGAGCAAATGAGTAGACAAATAAAATAATGAATGTTTGAACATTTGATGAAATAATAAATCCACAAACAACTAAATGTATCATTTAGTACATGTAATACCAGGCCATTATTTGTGGTAAGTTATTATTTAAGTTCACTGGGAAGAGTTAGAAATGTTTAATTCTTACATTTTCAATAGTAGATATCATGGTTTGTTCATTTATATCACTTAATTGATTTGTTTTGTAGGTTTGGATGGTATGATTAAGATGTGGTATTTTGAAACAATTGATCAGGCAGATCCTCCTGAACATGATAGCTATATTGAGATAGAGCCAATGTTTAGGTGTGAAATTGGCTCCAGTGGGGCTGTAGCATCTATAATGTGTATGGTGAAGAAGGTAGACAAGCCTGATGATCACTTCTGGTATGCACAGGTAAATATATCCTATAAAGTTGCAAGGAATAATTTTACTTATGATATCATACATTTGTTGATTCTATACATTGTTTTATTTTTTCTACAGGATGCTAATGGTGGTATCTGGAAAGTGGACTTGAATGTAGATGATGCAAATGAGCAACCAAAGCAGTTACTGGTTTGCCATGCTGGCAGTGTTGTAGACATAGCCACATGTCCATGTGGACCATATCTTGCCTCACTTGGCGAAGATGGAAGATTATTCTTCTACAACTACATAGATAAAAAATTGCTGGCGATCAAACAGTTTGCAGCCAAAGGAAGGTCCCTTGTCTGGTTGCCTCGTACTGTGAGTTTCATGTTGGTTTTACAGTTACATGTTACTCTTAATGGAGGTTTCACAACCCATGCTTATTGTTTATTTAATATTTGGCTGTTTTTTATAGAATGCAATAGAATGTGGGAGTTCTTCCAACTTTCGGTTAAGAATCAAACAGAAGATGTTGGTGAAAATTGTATTTCAGTAATTTGACTACGTAACATAACTGACTTCTGCTTTAACACATACTTATAAATTTATTATTTATTTGTTATTTATATTATAAATATGTGTAGGCCTACTGCACTTTAATTGCTGATGCAGTAAGCTGGGCTGTTTAGTTGTGCATTGTTAATTTTTAATTACTTATGTTACCCAGGCATCCAGTTTGAATGAAATATTTATTTTATACAGAGATGATTGTTAACATTAACCCTATACTCTTGAGAACTTGGATCATCGAACATGACACATGAATCAAGTTCCCCGTTATTTGTTCATGTGTGGTTCTAGTGAGCAAACCAATTTTCGTGAATGAACTCTATTTAGTTGTAAAACATTTGTTTGGTTTGCCACCAAGATGAACCATGTAGAGAGGATGAGTTGTCTACAGCAGTCATGTATCTTCATAAGCTGTACAATAATTTCATATAAGGCTAATTTTTGAACTTTTTTTTCTGTTGGAAGCAACTTTTAACCATCCATGTTTGTGGAAAGTGAAGAGTGATGACGAGTACTACGACTGAAACATGCTTGATCAATCACTGAATAGACTTTTTCTCATTACTCGCAAAATATTCCATTTGCTGATTTTACTTTTCCGAAACCCAGAATGTAAACTGTAAGGGGGAGTTTATGGAGATAAAATATATATGTGAAAGACTCAATAAAAACTAGTACTTTGACTTGCTCCCATTCATCAACAGATTATGCAAAACACAATCCTTTTATGTCAACAATGCCTCTACAGAATGAAGAGGAAAAAGAGGATGGCAGAAGTCAAAGTGAATGTCAGATAAGTAGAGTTAATTTAATAGAACACTGCATTATATAAGTGATAGTTCTTTAAACATTGCATTTCAAACAATATTCACATTAGGATGATAGTATAATTTGTTCTAACAGTACTTCATTAAGGATGTTATTATATTTCAGCATTAAGTTTGATTGTAGATCAAAAACCATTACAGAACTGTTATTTTACTCATTCTCTTGCACTGTACTTGTGCCTTGTTGCCTTGCTATGGGACTGTTCTTCCCACATATTATTCTTTGCACTGTGTTCTGTTCCTTTTTGCAGATACCAAACGGTTATAATACATTACCTGTAAGTCCTATTATTGGTTTTCACGCACTAGGTCTTGCCTCCATTCTCCTACCACTACGTTTCAGAAGTAAATTTCACCCTTGACTATAATACAGAAGTATGTGTGTAAGGTTTATGATATTTATGGTGCAGAAAATTATGTAGAGGAACAATAGACCAATTTTTAATCAGTTTCTTAGGTCTGTGTTTACGTTTGTTGTATTGATGTATTGTCTGTTCAATCAGGTCACAAGTTTTGGAAATATTTTGGTTGCCGGCTTCTCTGATGGAGTGGTACGGGTACTGGCATCGTCACTTCGAGAGTTTGAGAAGTCAAGGAATGGCTCAGTGGAAGCAGCTATACTTGTACAAGTAGTGAAGCCTCATGTCAAGGTGCAGGGAACTTTCCTTTTTCGTGCTGTCTTTGCCTCTTGTGTGTGGCCACAAACTAAAACAGTTATGCTTTTGTGCTGCAGCCTGTCACTATACTTAGCATCAACCCTCAAGGCTCAGTCCTTGTTAGTGGGAGCGAAGATAACACTGTCTTCGCCCATCAGATACTGCGAAAAAACCAGCATGTTTCACTGGTCCCTATTGGCTTCATAGAAGTACCTGGCTCTGTCACATTTATTGAATGGAAACCAAATGCAGTGAGTATGACATAAAAGTTTACTGCTGTTGTAGTTTATATAGTGAAGTGGTTGTAATTTTATAAATATTTACCCCCATCATTGAAACTTGTAAGAACATTTTTATTCCAAAATTGTTTAATTTTTTAGAGTTGTATGTTAGATGCATTTTATATATAAAGCACATTATTGTTGACGGGTCACCTTTTTAGTACTAACTATTAAGTCTATAACAAAGATTGCAAATCACATAATCACAGCTAGTACTGGCAAGAGGTAACTTAATAAGGTAAGATAAATCTGCTTTACATCTCATTAACTCCATGGTTAAAAGACACGGTGACACACAAATTCACACAGTGACGGAGATTATTTGAGGAATCAGCCCTGGCTTTTGTAGCGATTTTGGTAAACCACGGTAAACCAAAGTAAGAATGGCCTAAGCAGGGAGTTGAACTCTACTATTCCTGAATAGAATGCCAGTGTGTTACCATTGCTGTAGGTTAGTTCAATAAAATTCTGCTAATGAACAGAAATTAATTGATATGGTTTCTTGGACAATCATGTAGCAGCTGTTGTTCTTCTCTCTCTCTCTCTGTTACATCACGATAGTTGCCAACTGATCTTCTTACATATCAGTGACATTTAAGAATGTGTGAGTAAAAGACAACCCTGCATTACAAGCATGCTCTCAGCAGAAACTACTTAAATATATTTAGTAAAAATTTTCCTTGTGATTAAACATTAAAATCAAAAGCAATTAATGCATGCACAAACATCTCCTTATGTGAATACATTACATATGATAACAGTCACAAATTATAAATTAAATATATTGACACAGTGTGTCCTGAGGTGTTCATGAATATTGTCTGCTGTAGGTTAATATAGGATTGCCACCCAGCTATTGTGCCAGACTGGGTTGGTGGAACATGGAAATGTCACTGCGTTTAAGACTCTAACACATCTCAAGGCAGCATTGCATGTGGAATAGACCTTTGCTCCTATTAAGGGCCAGGAGCAGGCAGTGCATAGACACACACACGTGCACTTACGAAATTAAAAATTATATTGTTTGAAGTGATTTACTTTACCTCAGAATTAGTACAATTTTCTTAACCAGTTAAACTTAGAAATAAAGCCCAATTGGGATACACTTTGATCCAGAAGTGAAAAGTAATTATGTTGAATCATATATCAGAACTGAAATAGAAAGGAATTATATATCTAAAGGGACACAATTAAAAACTAAAGATAATTCTTACTCATCTTTCCATGTTGTTGTAACTGAAAAACACTTTAAAACAATGTACTATAATGTAATGTTTTAGCCTTCTGGTATACTTATCAACCCATTAAGAAGGCCTCTTTACATTGTTCAGACATTCTACTCTGTGAGCCATGCCGAAGGAGAAAGAAATACAAATGTTAAGCATGTTTCAACATAATACTTGACACACACATGCAGAGAAATACTGACTGTAGTTATATATTATAAAAATGTGAGAGGACTGTGTTCTAGAAGTTTTGAAGTGTCGGGAAATGTTTGCCTTTTTTTATCACCTCTAACCAAAAATTGGCCGAATGATTACTTTATTAATACTCAGTATTTACCCCCTAATTGTGAAATTTTTAAAACAGAAACAATATTGTAACTAACAAAACAAGAGGAGGCAGTGTACTTATTGCAGTAAACAAAAGTACATGAATTCTTTCTCGCAAGTGAATGTCTTGGATGATCAGACATTAGAGTCAACCTGGATTGAAATTGGTTTGAAACACAACAAAAAACTTTTAATTGAGAGTATTTATATCCTACCAGATTACCCTGTAAATGCGTATAATTACTATTTTACTGTGATGCGGCAGGATTTACGCCTACATCGATGTTGACTTACTTAACCTCTCACGTGGCCAGTTGTGATGGTATAGTGGTCAGATTATTGTACTCCGTAGAAGGATACTCAAATAACTACGCTATGCTGACGTGTCTGGTTTAATTAAAAACTTAAAAATCAGCACCAAATAGTTTTGCTACAACATGGCGTTAATTTCTACAGAATTCACATAGTTGCCAAGAACTTTGAACCAACGCTCCCGGAAGAGAACAGTCTACAACTGCCGAAAACTCAAATCAAACTCTACATAATTAAGTCACGCAACACGAAAACAGTAAAACGAGAGATAGATAAAACTAAACTAAGTTCCCATGGCTGTTCCACCACCTCTATCACTCAGACAAGACATCATGTCCCGCACCATCATCTCTTACCACGCTCAAGCAACAAGTCAATATGGCAGATCCCCACGACGCTTGTTCTCTCCCTGCAGCGTCTCTGGCGGCCACCCAGCGCACCAACGTAAAAACGTAACAGAAAACTAAAACTACATTAAATATAATGACAAATTACAATCTATATAATTTTTAACAACCTGTAAAGTAAAAATATTGCCTTGTAAATCATAATTACATTTTAATTAGAACATAATTTTTTAATAAATTTAAATTGCCTGTCTTTTCACTGTCTTACCACTGTCTGTGCACGTGCACTCCCGTGAAAAGTAAAAATAGTAGAAAAATGGTAAAATCTAAATATGGTCACTTAAGGAACTGGGCAGACACACCTATGCCATCAAACTACGCTTGCCAACAATACACCCAGCCTGGAGTTAAAGTACATTAATAGTTAAGCTTCAAATGATAATATTAAACTAAAATTAAAATACAAAGTAGTCTCAGCCTAAATAAACTAAATTAAATATAAAATTGGATAATTTCAATACTGATACAGATAAAAGGCCAAACAACACCTTATTAAACTCCTGTTAAAAATACCTGAAAGTAATTAAATAGATAATAGCAAATTCAATAAATCAAACATAAGGAAATAATAAAGTAAAAATAAACAGGAAATAATTAAGGCCTACATGGTGGATGGACCACCTCACATTACCTTGCTAGAAAGTAAATGCCCAAACTACAAAAATTCAATTATCATTACATGAGATTTCAATGTACCAAAACTTACAGTACAGTGAAGCACCCCGTATTCGTAATTCTGTTATCCGGAAGTAATCTGAGGCATGATAAAAAAAGTGACGTGCCCGGAAGATAAAATTCCCATTGTCAGCGCCGTTCCCGCTCAGTCTATGTGACGCATATGCAGATAACACTTGACACTAATGGTTGATGTTGGTTGTGGGGAAGCAGTGTGTTAGTCTCGCCTAAAATGTGCTAGCCGTGCACTGTGCGACTACATATCTCCGATAATGTCTACCAAATATAAACCTCCTGGTGGTTGCGGCGATGAGTCAAGTGGTAGTAAACGTGAGGAAAAAGTTCTTTCCTTGAAAGAAAAGGTCGAAATACTGAAAAAACTCTATTCTGGTACGTCTGCTAAACATTTTGGCTTGTCTTACGATGTTGGCATTTCAACAATTTACGACATAAAGAAACAGAAAAATCAACTTTGTAAATTTTATTCCGACTGCGACATGAAGAAGGAACTGGAAAATGAGAAAACAATGCACATTAGTAGAAGTCGAGATCTTGATGAAGCCCTTATTCAGTGGTTTCATGTGAGGTGAAGTGAAGGTGTTAGCATTTCTGGACCTATGCTGACTGAACAAACAAAGATCTTCCATGCTGAACTGAAACTTTCCTACGAGTGTGACTTTTCATTAGAATGGGTCCATAAAATCAAAAAATGGCATGGCATATCTATTTTCAAAGTTAGTGGAGAAAAGCTTTCTGCAGATACAGAAGCAGTTGAAAAGTTTGTCGTCGAGTTTGCAGAATATGTCTGACAAAAACTTAATGGTAGAGCAAATTTAGAGTGCAGGGGAGATTGCCCTGTACTGGCGATGCATGCCTCGGAGCACACTGTGTACTGCAGATAATCCCCTGAGCAGGATGAAATAATCGAAAGAGCGATTGACTGTTCTTGGTTACTCAAATTCAATCGTTTTATTAATGTAATTGTTTACTGTTATGTTTAGTACACATGTACAATAATGTCCTATATTTATTTAACTAGGCATTGCAATTTAATGTTAAGTGCAAAGAATTTAATTTTTAATTTTTGTGACATGTGAGCACAGTCAATGTGTGCCCCGTACCTAAATATAATGTGTCAAAAATAAACCTGCACCTTTTAATGAAAATGCTGCCTGCAACATTATCTTCTACAGTTTGAACACTGCAGCGGTCATACAGAGGTCGCCTATCAACGCATGTCTGTATGGACACGCGTACAACTTCACACTTAAATCAATTATTTCCTCAGGGCCTGATAATATCCCCAACTTCGTTGCCAAAGGCTACTCTACAATCTTAGCTCCACTACTACAACATATTTTTATTGCATGTCTTACAGCAGATGTATATCCAAAATTATATAAATATGCATTAATAATTTCAATTCATACGTAAGGCAGCTGCCTTCAAAGTAACAACTATCATTCTATTTCACTCCTCTGTACTTTCTTAAAAGTTTTTGAAACAATAATATGTACATGGACACTTATATTTTAATTTGTAAAATAAACTTTTCTGTAACCAACATGGCTTTGTAAAACGAAGATCCACTTCCCCTAATTAATTTTTTAAAATAAAGTTTACATGTGGACTAGTCAATGTTGTTTATTTTGATATTTATAAGGCATTTGACTTGGTAAATCATTCTTTACTTGTTAATAAATTATTTAATATTGGTTTTATCATGAAATGCTAAGTCTTATGAAACTATCTATCAGATAGAGGATTTTCAGTCAATTCCAAATAAAATGTCTTCACCGTATTCTGCTTCCTTAGATGTTCCACAAGAAGATTCCCTTTCACCACTTCTGTTTGTCGTACACATTGATGACATTACACAAGTAATAAATAATTCACAAACTGTTATCTTTGCAAATGACTTAAAAATGGCAAAAATTATTAACTCACTATTAGATGTTCACATGTTACAAAATGCTATAAATGCATATATCCTGACAGTGTCATGATAATGCCTTGCAACTAAATATTGATAAAACACATTATTTCATTTTCTTAAAAAATACCAACACTGCATGACATTTACAAACATAAACATACAACAATTCAATGTACTGATTTAACTAGAGATTTAGTCATTTTGTTGGACAGTAAATTATTATTTCATATTCATGTAGAGTCTCTAGCATAATGCATTAAAACTAATAGATTTAATTTAATTTGTTACTTATTCCATCACTATTTCAGATAGTGCCCTTTGCTTGTACAACTCATTAATCACTCCAAGTTAGAATACTGTTCAATAATTTATAATTCTATAACTCTGCATATAAAAAAAAAAATCAATCTTACTTTAATTTTAGACAAATTTAAAGTCACTTCTCCAAAAAATATACATAGCAAATTTAAAATAAGTAACCTAAAAGAAATTATAGATATATTCAATGGTCAATTCTGCTTTAAATTAATAACAACTAAAATAGGTTGTCCAGCTGTTTTTAATAAAATAGGATTCAAAGTTCCTAACCATTACACCAGACTTGCCAGCCTCTCACATTCACAAACATATGACAGTGTTATTTTATAGGGATGTATTAACAATTTCAACAATTTTTTGTGTTGTTCGATTTTAATATTTGAAACCCTACTATGCATAACCTGACACAACCTCCACTGACATACAGCTGGATAGCAGGAACAACCGTGCCAGCATTCTTTCAGGTGTGGTCGTAACTGTGTCATTTACATCTATTTTTGTTATTAAGTTTATGTTATTGATGTACTTGTGTACGTCATTTAGGTACATACTGTTGTCATGCACAATAAATAAATTATATTAATAACGCCACTAAACATGAGCCATTTTCTGTAGTTCTGAGCGGACAGGCGAGCTGTGACAAGATTGTGTGTTAATGTAGCTATGAATTATGCTATGCAGAAATAACTTCTTAAGAATCTGTAAAAATCAAATATGTAGTATGCCATCATGTGGTTCTACGATTCTGAGTGCCTGAGTTGGCAGCTATGTTTTAAGTTGAAGCTCATCTCATTCAGTAAATGAGGTATGGCGTGCATGTAGGGGGAGAAATGTAAAAAAGATTCTGGTGGAATTACATAATCGATGAGAAACAGCACTACTTTATCAGTTGGACTATGGTGAAGGCTCTTGCACGAAAACATGACTGGCCGCTACTGCTACCACAGATATACAGGGGCGAGCGCTGAGTGCACTGTATGCTCGTAGGATAAGCAGAAAGCCATAGCTTTCTTCATGGCTGAATTAAAACTTAAAGTTAAAATTACATTAATAGAACAATTTCTTTTGCTCTAACATACTGGCCTGAGGCCTGGATGCGCACATAGAATTACGGATGATACTTCCACAACCGTTTAAACAATTAACACTGTACTGATGTAACAGTTATATTATTGCTTTAGGGTTGCCGCCTTGCATGGATGCTTATGTTTATGTAGTGTGCATGTGTACCACTGGATAGAAACACAATGTCTTCCTAACCCATGCATAAATAACATTTTAGAGATTAAACTGACCCTGGCGGGTTTCTGACCGGGTAGGTTCACAGTTTGTGCCGCCAGTTAGTATAAGAAAACTGAGGATTGCAGAGCCTTAGAAGGTCTCTTTACTTAGACTAACGTAAGTTGTTTACATTTTTCACTACCTCGCCCTTCCCAACACTTCGTTGCACATAGTTTCTTTATCACTCTCTTGTGCTGTGTAGGGGCTCCGACATCACGAAAAGTGTAATAGCAAACCACTGCATGCTGTTTGAAGGGCTTGCACGTAGAGGTGATCTTTTCATCACAATCTGGTCACCGGCACTCGTATCATTATATCAATTTAGTGCTTCACACAAACACAAGATGTATAGGATGACATCTTCAGAGAAAAGATTTAGTGCTGAGAAAATGGTATGCTACATAACTGCATGAGGATATTTAATTTTTGACATACGAACCAGTGTTTTTAAGGAAGTATTTTTTTATTGTTTATTCATTTATTATCCACCAATAGATCCCACTGAAAACATGTTGCTTAAGGGATATAGGTTCTGTCAATTCATTTCATATTATGTAAGTATAACAATTGTAAGACAATGACACACAATAATACAATAACTTACAAGAAAAAAAAAATATAAACATTCTATATACAGTACAGTTATATAAAAATATATACAAAAATTTACTCAATAAATAACAAATAAATGTTAGCTGTGGTCTGATCATAATACAACTTAGGTGGTGTGGGGTCACAACTGCATTGAAAGTCCTGCACTTCAGTGACTGAGTACTATAGGAAATAAAATTGTCAATTTGCCAAGTGACTTAACCATTAAATAAAAATATTTTGAAAGCATTTTATGAGCATTGTAATATATGATACAGTAGCATTTCAGTAACATAAAAAATTGTGAAAAAAAGGTACTTATTTTTCACAGAAAACTAAGATTCTTGTAAGCTGTTCATCAGGATATGTGCTGGAAATGTCTGTGCCAGAAAATCCTCAACCCAGAAAAGAGGAGTCATTCCAGCTAATTCCAGAGGATGTTGTGAAAATTAATTTCCGTAGTGTTAAATCAAAAATACGCCGTGATATTGAAGTTGCAGAGATTGAAAAACGTAAACAGGAAAAGTTGGAGATGAAAAAAGTAAAGCTGCAGAAGCTTCGTACGGAGAATCCAGATATTGAAATTGATGAAGAAATATTTTTAGGTAAAATATGTTTGGTTAAGTAGAAGTACATAAAACGTTGGGTTTGTTACTTTAGTGTTTATTTTTTTTCAAATGCAAAGCTCTTTGTGCATTGGTACCTTCTTAAGTAATGCTCCCTTTTACAAGGATGTCAACCACTGTAACACCTCCTCTTTACACTGTATATTCTATTCCTCTACACTGGTTCATAGAATTCTTTCACTTACACTGCGACCACTTCATGTCACTACTTTTTTCATTGCTTTCACCACTTGGGCCACTAGGTGCAGATTGCATTGATGCCTGGATCCATTGTCTGTACACCCTTTAAATGCCTCCTTTACCTGTATCCTCACTTCCTTCACCACTTTTACTGTCTTCAGAATTCTTAACATGTTCTCTTTCATTTATCAGACGTTCTATTCTGTTTGTGTCTGTGGAATGTGACAATCTTGCTAGAGTTTCCTTTAGATTCGGTAAACTGTTTGTTTGGCTGGGTCTTTTGAAATGATTGTGTCATAGATTACTCATGTTGCGTCTGGCTATCCATCCCGTCTTGTTCTTCATGACCAAGAGAACACTTGATTCCCTTGATGTTTTATGTCCAGTTTTGGTAGCTACCCTATCACCTTTCTTCTGGACTGACTTGTCAAGAAAGTATTTGACTTCGTCGTGCTTTCTTAGGGTCTCATACACCCTTCCTGAATTACAGGTAGCATCATTGCTGTGGCTGTGGGCATTCTATCTCTGATGCATCTGCTAAATAATATTATTGCTAAGGCAGCCTCTAGTCGTGTAATACAATTGTTGTTATGTTAAAAAAAGAATTGAGGCTCTTTTTTATGCATATCCTGCAGTTCATAAATACTGAAAATAATTTGTACATTAATTGTAGTGTTTTAGTTTAATTACATTACTATAGGTCGTTCGGAGTAAAGTGAACACTAAAAATGTAACCTTTATAAAATATCACTAGCTGTTACTGCACATAATTAAACATTTACTATAGTTTCCTTACTGCTTGTATGGTTAGCAACGAAATAACACAACATAGTTCCGTGTTTATTCGTATTTAAATACAACAATATTGAAACAAATTTAACCGACAGCGATATAATTGTATTTTATATAATTGATTAACTTCTTTTTTTTATCAAACTATGCAAATACATATCGACTAAACAATTTATCTTACACACGCAAACATAAAGTGACGTGTCCCAGGAGGTTAAACTTTTCCCGTCGTTAGCCGTTACACGCGGAAAGATATGAATTGGCTGGAAATAGATCTTGAGCAGGGCTTTTTCGAGTGTTCACTTTATTCCGAACCACCTATATCAAAATTGTATTGTTCTATTGAGTATTATACAAAAGCCTATTAATAACCTTTTGGCAACAATACATTTTTTCCCATCACTTCCAACCTCCCATATTTTAATAATTTAAATAATTTTGCACCCTCTGTATAAGAACAAGGGTAATGTAAGCCTTTTAAAATGTTTTCTAGTTAATCAGTACTATTTCTTTCAGTGCCTTCACAAATGTTTTAACAGTATTAGGTATTTCATTCAGTATTTTCACAAATGTCTTAAAGGGTTTTAATGCACATATAAATTATTTTAATTTGAGCTTCATTGTTGGGTTTTAGAGGACTCTGAATCAGAAGAGGAATTTGAGCCATTATTTTTTCCACCTGAGCCAAACCCTGTACTATTTGCAGCTTATTTGAGAGCAGATATTGTGTGGTTATCCATGGGAGGATATGATGCTGGTTACATGTATCAGTACAAATTGGGCCAGGATGAACTTTTGAAGAGCTCTCTTATTGCTGATGCTGATGATATTGAAATTCATAGTTTTGCTTACAAGTAAGTGGATGTTCAATATAACTCTGATTTAATGGAAATTATTAAGCTTAAAATTTAGGGATGCATTACTGTATCTTTACATTAATATTCTAGCATATTTTATGAAAAGAAAAATAGTAATAATATTTTGCTAATTTATTATTTGTGATTGGTAATGTCACAAATATTGTTTCAATAGTGTTAGTGACAGTGGCGAATATTGCATGGAACCAAGGGAACCACTAGTTCCCTACTTCAATGTAGAGCAAATAATTGTGAGTTGTCGAGTAAATTATGGTATTGTTAAATGTATGTAAACATATAAAACAAATATTGTATCTGTGGCAATTATGCATTACCATTCTATTTCCTGGCATTGGCTTTTTTTTTTCTTCATGCCTGCTCTGTGTCATAGCCTCCCTCCATGCCTTCTTGCAGCCATTCCTGCTCCTTGCTCCTTCTTTTCCGACCGTGCTGCCAGCATTTTGGGCCCACCCCCCCTTCGACCTTCTGGTATTGCCATGTGTACTTGGGGCAGCGAAGCCGATGGAACCAAGACAGTTGCCTGGTTCCTTTCACAGTACGAGAATATGCGTTTGTGCGAGTTTTCATGTGCGAGAAAGAACTATGTAAAGTCAGCTTAGTTTTTTATTGTATTCGTTATTTATACTAAGTTGTGTTTTGCCGCCCTCCAACTTTTGGATGACCAAAGACTAAGGTAAATTGCTTACTGATTAGACGTGCACAGTTATCAGCTGTGCCTGCACTTTGCTGGTTGGTCAAGGGAACAAAGAGAGCATTTTGCAGGCGCTGTTGGTAGATGCGATGGAGAGGACTTCAGAAGTGGCGCGGCAGGAAGAGGGGATGGCAGTGAGCAGCTCGATGAGGGAAGGAGAAATGCTAGCAGACAAAAGCAATAATTTTCATAATGCAGCTCACAGACATGAAATATGTCCTGTAATGTTTGTACAGGTTTGTCCAGTTATACAAAACAACATTATTGAAAGTGTTGCGGAGTTAATGTTGAGGGAAATTAAAGCACAAATTAGCTCTACTCCTGTCATGGCAATAATCTTGGATGAAACTACAGATATTGCGAATATTTCCCTACTTTCTTCTGTTATGTTGTATGTAATGAATAAGGGAACCGTTGTAGAAAGATTTCTCGTTTTAACTTAAGTAACTACAGACAGATTGGCAGGGTCACTGGCAGAACATGTTTTTAAATTAATAGACTAGTACGCTTGCATTAATAAACTGGTGTCGCAGACATATTATGGGGCTGCTGTAATGTCCGGTCATTTAAATGGCCTGCAGAAGAGAATCAGAGAGAAGTACAACAGTGCTATATTCATATTTTGCTGCGCACATAGACATAACCTTGTACTTTCGCAGTCGCTCGACAATATGAGAGACTGCTAGATATTTTTTTTAACATTAATTTGATTTGCATCTTTTCTCACACTATGAAACACACTCATGCTTTAGACACATTCGTGTATAAACATTTTCCTAAATATGATCTTTGAAAGAACTGTGCAATGGGAGTGCATGACTGGATTTATTTACTTGGACATACTCCATTGCGAAATAAATGACTGTTAAAAGAAAACTAAAAATAATACAAGAAAAAATAAATAAGCAGAGTATGCTTTAGTCATCAGGATACATACACAACATGAAATTCCAAAACTTGGAATTAAGTGTAGATGGCTTTCCTGAGTTGTACAGACTGTGTTCTTTAATAGCTACAATTCTGACAAGTGCATCTGTTGAGCGCTCATTCTCTTCACTTAAAAGAATCAAGACATATATTAAAAACTCCCAGAAACAAGGTAAGTTGTCAAATCTTGGACTGCTTTGAATCGAGAAAAAATTCCTCCTTACTTTAAGACAAAATAAATCTTTCTACAGTGATGTCGTTGACATTTTTGTTCATGAGACAAGAGAAATAGAAGTGAGATACAAGTAAGCACGTCAACAAACTGAAATGAAATGGTGAGCTACTGTTTTTTTTCTTAATTTAAGTTTTTTTTTTAAAGATGTTACAAGTTTCATTGTAAAAATTTTGACTGTGCATACAGTAACATGGTTCTCTCGATTTGTATGTTAAAACTAGCAGTTCCCCAGAGGCTTTGCTCATGTGTATTACTCATAGCAGATAATACGTACTTAATTTGAAAGCCCTCACTGCACACCAGATTAGTTGTTCAGTCGTCAAGTGTTAGAGTAACCAAGCTGCTAGTTGAGCTTACTCTGCAGCAGGATAAGTAGTATAGCTGTCCATGCGAAAAGCAGTCTTAAGTTGGTCCCTGCCATTAACAGCAACTTCGTCTCAAGCAAAGTTGATGTTGTGAGGTAATTACAGGCTCTTTAATGTAAGAGAGTAATCAAATGAAATACATAGTTTATGTGGACTGAAGACTGATTTCCCCCTAGCAAAACCGTTGGTAATGGTGCCCTCAATTACATGTTCATTTTTCAAAACCTTGTTTTGAAGTTAAGTGACATTAGAGTGTTTGGCAGGATAATTTTTGGCAGAAATATAAACTTATTTGGTGCCTAAACCTTGCGGTTAGTGAGATGTTACATGTGGGCTGATGCTGTCAATGAACTTCAATAGATAGTAGACTGCACAATCCATTTTGACTAGTTTTGAATGACTTAATCAAAATTTATACTAATTTCATCTGCCGTGCAGTTTTTGTGTGTTAGAATTGCCCGTTTGGCAGCATTTAACGGAATTTGAGCATAGACACTCCCGAACAATTGACTGGAGCTACAAACAGCTGTGCCACATAACGTTGAAATTATTCATGAAATCAAGTTTAAAATATATAATATTTATTTCCTAGGCTCATAGAGGTTGTTTAACAACACATCTCAATAGAACTGTTAAATGAAACTCCTGTATGATTTATTTCTCGCTGGTCTTACTTGCTTTTCGCATCGTCTGCCTTGAAAGTGTACAAACTAAGTACACTTCTTAAGATTTAAGTTATCTTTCAAAATAAAAAATTTGCGTAACTTTTTTAAAGTACTTACATGAGCATCATTATGGCTTGAACATCATCTCAATTTCTCTGCTGGTTGGATAAATATCATCAACTGATAGAAAACAAATATTAGGCCTTTTCAGTCCTTTAGGTGTCGAATTTCGAAAAATCGTAGTTCATATCTTAAATATTTGTGCAAGTATCCACTTTGAAGTGAAAATCATAACAATAGCCCATTCAGTCAAAGTTAAATCGATCATTATTTAAAAATGACATACCACCCATGTACAAAACTGAGATTTAGAATTCTGAAAATTCTTAAAACCTTTTTGCAGCCATTTATCTATTTGTCATCCTCAAGAAAATTAAACAGAATATTTCAACGGGTTCTATATATATTGAGGATTTATCTTAAACATATTCCAGGTCTTTTCACCCCTGTGTCTATATAGATAGGTATATATATAGACAGACAATTAATTGAAGTCACATTTCATCACTTTGTACCCCTTTGCACCTCTTTAGGTGGCAAGTTTTGAAAATTTGGGAAATTTCTTTTCAGGCATTTGAGCAAGCATCAATCTTAAAAAAAATCACATTGATGTATATAAAAAATAATTGGGTCAATACATATAGATAAGGAATAAAAAAATACATTTTATCCTTTTTTACCCCTTTGGAGCTGAATTCAAAAAATTAATTTAAATAGTATTTTGGATACATACATAAGCATCAATCTAAAGGACAGAGCACTTTGATTTCTCGATTAGTTCTATAGATATAGAGGAGTAATTTAAAACACATACATTTAACGTATTTTCATCCTCTTAATTTAATAATTTCAAAACGTTTTTAAGTTAGGTCTTAGTCATTTGTATGAGTATCCAATTGAAGTTATAATCATGACGATAACCAATTGGGAGCCAGCTATATAGACGATACGTAAAAAACATATTTTCCCCCATTTTTCTGCTTGGGGTTCAAATATAAAAAAATCCTAAAATTAGTTTTTGGGTATTTATGTAAGCATAATTTTTAAGTGATAACCAACTCTTTATCCCTAATGATTCAATAGATGTTGATGATTTATCAGAAATACGTTTAAGGTTTTTCACCCCCTTAAATGTTGAATTTCAAAGAATCCTAGAATTGCCTAATATGAATTTTTGTGTGTCCCTTTGAAGTAAAAATCACAATAATAGGCCGTCGTGTTTGAGCTCTCTTGACTTTGCTTCGAAAATACATTTAACTCCTTTTCACCGACTTAGAAATCAAATTTTGAAAAACTCCTTCTTAGTCTCGCCTACGACCTGATGGGAAACCTCATAAAAAATTTCACAATTCTAGGTCCAGTGGTTTAGGCTGCTGTTTGATATGCCAGTCAGTTAGTCAGTGTTTTCTTTTATATGAAAGTTAAGCTAGTAGGAACTATAGAAATTTTATAATTACTTTTTGTTCAGCTTATGATAATTTTTAACTTGTAACTTCTTAGTACGAACTTGTCCATTGTTGTTTCATATTATGGTATTCTCTGTATATAGTAACAGTTTATTGTGTAAATAATACGGCCAGTGCAGCATAAATAATTGTACATCATTGGATCTCTGAGAATATAGCATAAAATGTTGCTTTTGAAATCATAACAATAAATTAAACCATTTTTAAAATAAAACTTTGTACTGTATTTCACTGCTCAGAAGACCTCAAAATCCATTTTTAAACTATGACATTTTAAATTTTTTCTGAGAGGGGATGACCTAGACCCCCCACTGCACTGGAGATATTCCATACTCCCAGACCACCCGGAATAATCTTAACCTGATTCCCCTACTTTTAAATTCATCTTTTGCCATTGGTTTGTAAATATTTTCCCAAATATAGCTTCAAAACTAGATGTTAGATGATGCTAAAGTTAGACTGTATCTAATCTATTCCTTGTTGTAAATTTGACCTAGAAACAATTAGCCATTATATTATAAATTTGATGCCAACATTTAATGCAACATGAGAGAGCAAAGAGTTAAGTATAAGTTTGTGTATGTACAGGCTTTGATTGAGCAGCTTTAACAAATCCATATGCTTGAGAATTTAAATGAGTAAAAATGTAATAAACCATAATTATAGGGAATATGTTGCAGTAATATCATATTTCTATTTGCATATGAGACACTGTACATTTGATATGTACTATACACCTTTCTTGTATCGTATGCAAGATGTAGAGATCCCAAGCTAGTCATCCCAGGGCAGCAACAGAATATGTGAAAATAATTAAAATTATTGATATCTGCCTAAGAAACCATTGCCTCCATAGCATGGCCTGTCTACGGAAAATAAGGTGATTGTTACTTGTGGCCTCAGAAATTCATTTTTGTTAGCATCATGAGCAATGCAAACACCAGCAATAAACTTCCTGTTTATATATATATACACATGCACGCACGTGCACACACACACACACACACCAGTGGTTGGAAGAGGCTAGCTCAAAGTAGTGTGCTCCTTGTAATGAGTTAGTTTTTGTAGTTTTATGTGGAGCTTAGCTTTTCTTTTATTTACTAGTTTCCGTGGGAGCTTCGCTCCTTAATTTGTAGTGTCAGTTCATATGAGCATGCTGCTTTTACGCTGGTATTCTCGAGCAAGCCCATGTAAATGTCACTCATCAGTGCTTTCTTTCTCTCTCAAACAGTCCGCCCAGCTGTGTCGCCACACTTACCCTCTTGCATGTGGCTGTGAGGTTGTTTGGTGTGGGAGGGGAAGGACAATAAAATATTGATTTCTGATAGCTGTGAGCTGCCAAAAAACAGGAGAGACTAAGCTTGCATGTGCACACATGGCATGCGACAGAGAGACAGACAGTGAGAAAGGGTTACAGTTTGACCGCCAAGGGGAAGGAGATGCTTGTAGTTTGGTCACACTGTGGAGCATTTTAGAGGTGCACAAAACACAGCACCCTTCTCTCTCTCTCTCTCTCTCTCTCTGTGTCCTCTGCTACGTCTTCTCGCCCTATTATTTTCTAATATGGACCGAGACAGTTTTCATGTGGACGATAAGACAGTCTACAGTTGTGGGCGATATAATATTGGCCATGTAAGCAAATCGCTGCTTCCCTGCCTCCTTTTTTTACATACTTGGAATATGTGCCCTGTGCATTGCTGTTGTTATAAAACCGAAGTCCGCAAATGTAAATCACTCTGGTGTTGTTGTCGTTTTTGGAAATAAAATAGTGTAACAAGTGAAAATAGTGAATATCCTTACAACTGTAAGGTGCCAAGTTATTTTTCATTGATTACCCAACTAATCCGTTTGAGTAAATTGTCAATATTGTTGTATTTAAACAGAAAATTAAATGTCATCTTTTTGTAAAAATTGGTTTTAAATATTTATGTACCTCATTTCGATAACTCTAGAATCACTTGTAACACTTTACTTAAAATTTAAAGTAGATATCTTAGAAGAAAATTGGTAAGTTGTTTATTTTTATTTTTTATTTAACAACTTTGCCTACCAACTACAATCAAAAATGTACAAAATGTATTTTCAGCATGTAGTATATACATTTTATCACTAGTCTTGAAAAATATACCAAGGCAGCTGATGGTAAAATTAGCACTTTTCAAAACTTCAATATTAGAAAAAAATAGCCAATGAAAATTAGAGTAGCCTCAAGTATTAATTTGTGAAAAAATATATATGTTGTGTTTAATATTTTAAAATGCAACTTTGCCTTAAGATAATTTATACTTAAATAAACTGACTGCCTGTCAGTGTTGAATTTTAATTTACTGTAATGCAAATTGTTTGATGTCACTTAAAAATGTAATACAATAACAGCATTTTACTATCTCTAACAGTCTACAATAGGAATTAAAAATGAGCTAAGCTCCAAGAAGATTAGTTTTGGAGTGTGAGCTAGCTCCTTTCTTCCAAAGGAACTCTTGCTGGAGCTTAGCTCCTTTTACTTTAAAAGAACTTGAGTTGTGCTGAGCTTAAATTTCAAAGGAATTTTCCTAGCATTGATTTACACCTCCAAGTGTTTGCGTGTCCATTTCATTGTTGAAGTAATTCAAGGACCAATAATGCCAGCAAAAAGGAATTTCTGTTGCATTCATCAGTTTTAGATGCCTACCTTTGGTGTGCAGCCTGTGTTAAGTAAATGCTTATTCTTCTTCTCAGTCTTCTTCTTTCATAGTGATGTTTATGATAAAACAGAAATTGGTTTTTGCAAACAAGTTTTTACTGCAGGCGGCACAGCTGATCTAATTAAGGGGATTCGCGCCCCCGAAAACAGTCACACGTCAGAATAAGTCGCAAATAGACTTAAAATGTCTATAAATACTCACTTCTATTTTCTCTGCTTTTAGTGAGATTGTATGTACAGCAGGGAGCCTGATATTGCTGTCAGTGGCGAGACAGCTTTCTTAAGGTGGAACACAACCTGTCAGCATGTAATAAGAGTGAACTGCAAATGTGGATTTTTAATAAGTGTTATCATTGGAGAAACTTGCAAATGTTGACATTTCCTCTGAAAATATATCTGTATACAGTACAACTGACTGATATATCAAGCCACAACCCTAGCCGCTGGACCTAGAAACGCAAAATTTTTTGTGTGGTTTCCTCTCATGTCATGGGCAAACTAAGCAGTGATTATTTTCTCCCCTAAGCGGGTAAATAGGGATGAAATGTGCTTTTGATGAGTTTTTGATATATCCCGGAACTGATGGGCTATCGTCCAGATTTTCATTCAGTGAAGCACACCAAGTAGCATAAATATTTTTTAATGTGTTTTTCACTTTACTACATGGCATGTTTATTAATATCTAAGAAGTGATTCACTTTTTTTATTGTATCCATAAGTTGGCTAAAAGACGTGAAATTTCGAAATTCCATATCTGTTATTGAATCACACGAGATATTGACGTTACTTAAGGATATTTATATGATTTTTAAGAAGTTTTCCTGATTCTAACCCAAAGGGTTTAAAAAGTAGACATATGTCTATCAATAGATATTTCTCCATTGCACTTTTAGACAGCGATATGATTTTTGCTTAAGTACTATGTTTAATTAAATATTTTTAAAAAAAAATTTTTTTTTATATATTAAACACCTAAGGGGTAGAAAAGGGGTGAAAAATTGTGAGATGGGTGTTTTAAATTAATCAAACCCTACAGGATATATGCATGGTTTTCACTTTAATGGCATACTCACAAAAAGTTAAAAATGTGATTTCGGGGTTTTTCAGTATTCGACCCATAAAGATGCGAGAAGAGGTAAAATATGTTATCGATAAATCATCAATAGCTGTCAAACACTAGATATGAGTTATTTTTCTCTTCAGAATGACAATTGCGTAGAACCTAAAAAATTGTTTTTCAGAATTTTTCTAGATGTAACCCCCAGGGGTATAATGGCTGAAATGTATTTTTAAATGAATTGTCAAAAGATTTTGAACCAAAAGGGCTTTCACCATGATTTTCAATTTAATTGGACATTCATACTAATGTCCAAAATATAATTTTCCAGGATTTTTTGATTGCCCTAAATAATCTTAATATGCTGAACACAATTTACTATGAACTATTACTAAAATGCAGCACTGTTTACAGAATTTGTTAATGTAGTAATTAAAACATTATCTTACATTAGTCTGATTGTAATGTCGTCGGATTACAAGCTCACACCTAATAATTTAGTATAAGCTACTAGATTAGCTATTGCTGTGTGTCAAGTTTTTTTCTTAAAATAGGTGTAGAGAATAAAATGTTTTTTGGTGTCACAAATGTAAACAGGCTGGAGTTCTTAACATAATTATATGAAGTGCAAACAAGTGATGTTAAAATAATAAAATATAAATGTCAAGTAGTTGGCAAAAACTTGGGTAGTAACTTATTTTGTTATTCATATTATTAAATGTATGTTATTTGAGATAAGAATTCAGTTCTCATTCGATTGCAATAAACATCCTTCCTGAACCTACAAACACTGTTTTGGTAGCTGTCGTTAGTAATTCCGCTGGTGAAATGAGATAATGGAAACTCTCTTTATGTGCAGAAATGAATTTTGGCTACAACAATTTGCAAATATACGGTTTGTATGTAGGTACAGAAGAACCCCGATTTTACATGTTTTGGATTTTACAAGAAAGCGATTTTACGAGGTCATTCTCAGGAATTGTGATGCGTATCCTCCATTTTACGAGTACTGGATTTTATGAGTTATCAATTCTTCAAGGTCATTCTCGGGCACTATGAGGGCTAACTTCCGTTTTACAGCTACTCAATTTTAACTATGATGCCTAACTTCCGTTTTACAACTACTGAATTTTATGAGGCAGTGATTTACGAGGTTATTCACAGACACTGCGAGCCCTCATAAAATCAGGATTCTACTGTATAGCCATGTTATTCACAGAGATTTATGTATGAAATTGTTTAAAATTCACTGTTCAAAATTTATGAAACTGGTATTTTTTTCAAATACAAATAATTAAAATTTATTATTCGCAAATATTCAAAATGTCTAATATTTGCACACCTGTAATAATTTGTAACTTTTATCATTGTTGCAAAATAAATATTTGAAATTTGATACTGTATATACCTTTTCGGCTCACCCTGTAAGACTTTTTAAATTCTGCAAACCTGTAAGCATGTTTTACTGATGATTAACAATTGCCACACAATTGGTTGATGCATAACTCTTTCCACATATCTCTAAGAATAACTCTCACAACGCTGGCTCTTGCCAAGCTAACTTCCCTGGCCTGCTTGGAGACAGCTAGCTACTCAGAATCTTGTTGAGGTGTGCGGCGCGGTTCTGATAGTAGTAGTGATAGGGAGTTTGTTTATGAGAGTAAAGTTTACTGCTGCACAAAGGCAGAGCGTAGATCACCAGGTTGGGTGCACGCGGTAGGGACACTTTGGCAATAAACCAGGATTATTGTTGTGAAACAAGGAATCTAGTTCCAGTAATTAGTCCTACCCGGTCCCCTCCCGTAGAAAGAAGAGAACGTGAAGCTGCCTACGAAGTCCCACCTCACAACACTGACATGCACACAGCAGCTAATTGTAGGTCAGGAGTAGATGCTGTCAGTGTGGCTACACAACTTAACCTCCATGGTTTAGTGTTGTTGCACCGGAGCAGAGGTCATTGATAGTGTGGTGGCTTTAATGGGCCTGAGTTACTGGTACACATGAAATGCACTGTACGTTGGAAGCAGAGGTGGCAGCAATGTCCAAAGAAACGTGCACACCAGGCGACCATCACAGCAGCCACTGTTCCCATAGCAGCAGCAGGATATAGCTCTCGTCACGTGTGACGAGACCCAAATGCTCACACTAGCCCACAATATAACATTGCCTTCCCACCTCTGTGTGGCATGAGTACAAGCTCAAAGACAGTGGCATCGCCTGTGAACCCTGATAAAACAAAGATACACAGTCCCACGCAGAGAAAAATGTGAAGTGTGAATTAGTACCGCTTTACCCACTTGATACCTACCGAATGAGGAGCCAGAGGAGGAGCCGAAGGACATTTGACCATTTTCTTTAATGGAGGTTTACTACAAGCTTCTCACCCCACAGAATTGCCACAGTTTCCCCTTTACTTTGAAAACCTGGCAGGAAAGGTAAAGGAGTGATGAAGAGGAAAGGCTAGCCTGTAGTTGAAATAAACATCAAACAGTAGTGCATTTGACCTGGAGAAAGGCAACGACGATGACAGACAATCCTCAGTTAGAAGCCCTATGCTATCAAAACAATTAAAAACTTATCTATAGAATCTGTACAAATTTTTCGTCTTGTGAGTATCCCTCCACTGTTTGTTAACTTTCTGGGTGACTTAAAGTCATCACAAAGGAGGAGGATCGACCTGACAGTGTGTATTGAGCTGGATATTATCAAGAATATTTGTAGTACATTTAAATTTTTTTGTTTGGTGTGTGTGGAACCTAAGCAGCCACCTATCCTTCTATAAGTAGGAACCTAAGTCTTTGTGAAAGTATGCTAGGGTTAAATATGAATTTTTTTGCAAGTTACGTATATAAAATAGAATGTGTTTAAGTGTGTGTGTGTGTGTGTGTGTGTGTGTGTGTGTGTGTGTGTGTGTATATATATGGGTGTGTGAGTATAATATATATATATTTTTTTGTGTATCTAAAATTGTTTGTCAGATCTGTGTAGTGTATAGTTTGTTTGTTACCTCCTGTGAGCTTTTAGCTGAGAATTACTTATTTCAGTTGTAATTTATTGTACCGTATTTTTGTTTCAGTTACAATAAAAAGTATCTGGTGTTTGGAATGAAGAATGGACAAATTCGAGTAAATAAGATAAACCCAAATGACGCAAGTGATCTTTCAGACTACTGGCTGTACTCCATGCATGACAACACCAATGGCATAATTCCTCGACTTTGCTTCAGTTATGACCAACGTTACTTGTTTAGCTGCGGTGAAGATGGAAACATATTTTCATATACTTTCAATGTTCCTCCAGAAGACTACCCAGAAAAACCACCAGTGCCAATTGAAGTGTATGTCCGTAAGGTAAGATATTGTTTCTTTCATTATCCATAAGATTTTCATGTCCGTTAATGGTTTTAAGTTATGACTATTACATCAAATTTTTACTTAATGCATGGGCAGGTTAAAAGAACCTTTTGTTTAGTCCCGTATCTTTGGTAGTTGCCTAAATACCAGATTTGAAGAATTTCAAACAATCACATTTCTTCTCCCTTCATTGCTATGGGTCTAATCCATGAAGTGGACTGCAGCTTACATAAAGCCTACCCTCCAGAGGGTTAATGTGTTGATATTTTCTTTTTTTTTATCAATGTACATTAGACCTATGTGAGCTCAGCTGAGAGATATATCACACAACTTGCACATGAATGGTACACCCAAAATGTGTAGGCATGCAAAGCTTGCAGCTGCAGGTTTTGTTTTGGTTGTATTATATTAAAAATCGTAACAATACTGTAAAAATTAACTATGGTTGTATATTTATTTTCAATTTTGTTATTTGAAACCATATTTTGTGATAATTTGCTATAAAACATAAATTTAATATAACCTGATGTGTTGCAATATGTAGATATTTGTGTAGTGCTGTGGATTCTAACACCAGGATAACATCAATCTCAAGGGGAAACTTATCTTATGTAGCATTGTTTTGTGTCATTGTGCTGTCTCCAAGAATTACAGCAATGAGTCATATTTTATTAATACATTATAGTAAATAGTGGCCAGATTCTTGTTGCATTGTCTTGTTTGTAATTTGCTAGTCTAATGTTCACTGCACACTTTATGAGCTAATGCTGAACTGTTCATCTTAATCTGGGTCTTTAAGATGTTGCAGATCAGTACTAGTGACCTTCTATAGTTTACCCAGTACATGAGGCTATGTCCTGAGTTGTTTGGAAGAACTCTGAGAAAAGGTGCAATGAAGTTACAATAACAATTCTAACATCCCTCAAAAATGTTTGTGAATTAAAAATGGAATTAAGGAAATTTTTTAAGATTTTCATTAACTGTGTAAACTACATAACTATTTCTACAGCTGAATTTTAACTGCTATAGTTACTGAAAATGTGATTGCATAGTTTTTCTTTATCGGTTACCATTATAATTTAAGTTTGAGATTGGTTTAATTTATATGTAATTCTCCAAAAATTAAACTTCTGATTTAAAAAAAAACTGATCACTTTTAGCAACTGATATTAACTGTACCTTAAATACAGTAACTTAACTTACTCGTACCTGCAGAGTTGAACTTGTTTTTTTATTCTATAACAAGTTGCAGGAAGTAGCAGTATCACTACTTATCAAAATCATTCTAGATGTTACTGTTATCTTTTTTTTTTTTTTTTTTTTAGATACAAAAATTATTTTCTATATTTTGGGTTTCCTATAGAAATAAAACATATTTTACTAACACATTTGTGTTCCAGTGATGTATGAATTATTTTGACAGGTGTATGAAAGGGTTGATGATGTTGACGGAAATACAATATATAGCCTGGAGGAGAGTAAATATAAAGCAGATCAAGATTATAAAATGAAACTGGCAGAAGATTACAAGCTGAAAGTAAAAGCTGAGGTCAATGAGCTGGCAGAGAAATATAAAGATATTTTAGCCAGGTAGAACTAAATAAGCAAACATTTAAAACATACCATACCTAAATTACAGTACAACATTTGAGTTTTAAAGATTAATATTTGTAGATTTTGTATTTGCATGTTGTATTTACATAAGTTAAAATATTCAGCTCTTGATATTTAGTATGAGATAATTACTTTGCTGTAGTAAGGCACTTATCATTTATGTACGTCATTGTGTGGGTGCCTTCAGTTTTTGTAAAAAGTGGTTTGAAACCAGTAGTATAGTAAAATCTCTTTAATACAAACCTCAAGGACCTAATTTTTTGAAGATTTGTAACTAACAAGGTATATATTGACATGAGTTTGCAAAATCTAAAGAGGCTCAACATTTTTTTTTCAAGCTACTTATCCGTAAGACAAACATTATTTCAAACACTATGACTTTGTTTTACCGATAGATTGTAATATAACATATTACATTGTTTTACTTACGAAGAAAATTATTAGAAGTATAAAAAGGAGTATTTAGTATCTCATCACATTCCTAGGAGGAAAAAAAAAACATTTTGTAATAATGACAACTTCATACTATACTCCATTTCATATCATTTTTTGGATACATTTGACAGCAACTTATAGGCAATAATTTTTAATATTTTGTGATTTGTGGCACTACATAAGACAAAATTTGCAGTACAAATTCTGGAAAAGACATCTCAGGTTCATTTTAGAGCTAAATAGGTCTTGCATTGTGGAAAAGATCTCAAAATTTTAAAAATTATTGCCCATATGTTGCTGTTAAATTTATCCAAACTTATATGAAACAGCGTATGAAAGGGTTTGTATTAATTAGGTTTCAGTGTATTGGTTATACATGATTAAATGTGTATGTACATACTTTCTGTTTTATAAATATTGTGTGCCTAAATATCAGTACAACCAATGCTGCCATGAAGAGAGGCTAGGTGCTTGATACTGTTCAGCATTGTGTGATATCAGTAGAATGGGCAGAACAATGCGCTTCATAATTTTGAATATGATATAGTTAATGGTTGTCACATCAATAAGCAATCCATCAAGGCCATTAAACCATTTGTACTGTTGGGAATGTGAAATGTAGAATGAAAATGTGAAGGCACAATCACAACTACAGCAGAACTATGGCTCAAAGTTTTCACTGATAGGGCATTGTAAAAGGTGGTATGCAAACATTGTATGTCACAGTAAGATACTATCATCTGCAAATTATGCAAGACCAGTAATTGTAGGCCTACAGCTAACATCATGACTGTGCAGGAGTAGCAAAGCTCAGTCACATGTGCATAAAATGCATAGTATGTGGCTTGTAAATGAGCCACATTTGGCACTTTCTCTCTCTCCGTCCACCTCTCACTCCATCCCCTCTCTCCTTCTTGCCCTCTCTTCCCAGTTCCTAGCCCTTCTTTCCTCTTCCCACTCTACATCTGTCTCTCCTTCTTCTCACTCTCTCTCTTCATACCATTTTCTCTCCATCTCCCCCCCTCTCTTCTTCTTTCTCCCACAATTTTTTCTTTTCTCCTTCACTCCTCACTCCCTCCCCCCACTAGTCATCCCCTCTTCTCCCCTTCCACTACTATTCCTTTACCCAGCTCTTCCATACTCCCCCTCCCCTTTCTTGATATATCCCCTTCTTGCCCTCTTCCTTTCTCTCCATCCTCCCTTCCCATCTCCTCATCTCCCCTTCTTCCATGCCCACTTTTCCTCCTCAACCACCCCTCTTGACCGACTGAGGTGGCACAACATTAACACGTTGGACTCACATTTGTGAGGACCCAGGTTTGATCCCCAGATGCGGCCATCCTGATTTCGGTTTTCCATGGTTTCCCGAAATAGCTCCACATGACTACTGTGTTGGTTACCTTAACAAAGGCCATGGCAGACTCTTCCTGTCATTGTACTAAGTTCTGTGTCACCATGTCTAATTACCTCAGTTTTGAAAATACGTAAAACCCCCTTACTTTACCCTCTCCACAACTGCCATTTCCACCTCCCCCTCTCCTTTTACCCCTCTCCTCACTCATTTTCCATCCCCCTCACTCCAGCTCTCCATCTTCAGTCCCCTTACTCCATCTCCCCTCTCCACCACCTTACTCCATCTCCCCTCTCCACCACCTTACTCCATCTCCCCTCTCCACCACCTTACTCCATCTCCCCTCTCCACCACCTTACTCGATCTTCCTTCTTCCACCCCCTTACTCGATGTCCCTCTTTCCACGCCCCTCACTGTATCTCACCCTCTCCTCCCCTTTGCTCTATCTCCCCACCTCCACTCCCTCACTCCATCTCTCCCTCTTCACTCCCTCACTCCTCTCTCCCTCCTTACTCCCTCACTCCATGTCCACCCTCTTCATTCCCTCACTCCATGTCCACCCTCTGCATTCCATCTCCACCCTCCTCACTCCATATTCACCCTTCTCACTCCATCTCCCCCTCTTCACCACCTCATTGCATCTCTCCTCTCCACTCCCTCCATCACCCTATTTCAACCCCTTTTCTTCATCCATAACCACTTCCTCCCTATGATCTTTGAAAGAACTGTGCAATGGGGGTGCATGACTGGATTTGTTTGTATGGACATACTCCATTGCGAAATTAATGACCGTCACAAGAAAACTAAAAGTAAAAATAAGACAAGAAAACATAAATAAGCAGAGTATGCTTTAGTCATCAGGATACATACACAACATGAAATTCCAAAACTGGAATCTGGTCAGATAAAACAAGGAAACAAACAGAAAAAACCTAGGTTGACATGCGGCACAACGATGAGACGAAACAAAAACACAAACAGAATTACAGCAAACGACACAAAGATGTCGGACACAAACAGAAAAAATGACAGACAACACAAACGATGAAACAAAATAAAACACAGTAGTTTTCCAAACAGTCAGTATGAACGACGTTTCGGGAACTGGAATCTGTTCCCGTCATCAGGTAGACACACAGGGTTCAAGAACACGAGTGCGACTGATGAGGAGACTGGAAAAACCATGGGTTTATATAGGGTAAAGCCCCTTATCGTGCTCAGCCAATGGGAGACGAGCTGTCTCCTGAT